>PYAF01005694.1:128678-173801 GCA_007407185.1 Glycine tomentella
TCAACAAAAATAATACTTCAGTTAGAACAATTTAGCATTTGATCAAAGGTGTGAGGTAAATAGTTAATATTGACAAAAAAAAAAAAATGAAACGAATATAGCAATGAATAATAAAGGGGATGAAATTAGCCTTTTCGAAAATTTTAGGTAAGGATTTAAGTTAACTTTAACTTATTTAATTATCTTAAACCTTAAAAGTTTTTTATGTACCAAAAAAACCCTTAAAAGTTTGTTTGACTAAATAGTGGAGATACTTATTTTAGTACTTTATACTATTGTTATAACATTTTGTAATTTCATATAATATTTAAGCTTATAAGCTCATTAGCTTATTCGTTTTTCTATTTTGATTTTTATTATCTTATCATTATTCCTTCATTTATGTCTTTTTATGTTATTATACGCTTGTTAACTAATTTAATATCTAATTTTTCCTAACGCTTTTAATTTAATAAGATAATATATCAATTTTTAACTAACTAACTCTTAAGCTTTCAATTAACTTATCCACTAATTCAACCAACTATACTCCTAATTGATTGAAATTGAGCATGGGACTATGTGAATGGCAAGGTGTTGAGATAGAATTCTCTGTCCCAACATAAATGACGACAAACTATGCGATCATACTCCATTTGATAAAGTTGGCGAAGGTACGTCAACTATCAAACAAAAGAAAATTGCAGCGATAAAAATGATCCATCCAACTTATGATAAACCCCTTCTGGTGTGGTGGACCACTTTAGGACTTCACTAATGGGGGCCAAAGCTAGGTTCTTTTTTTCACGCATGTTAACAAAATTGGACTGATTAGTGGACCAAGTTTTCCTTCGTCCCCACACCAATATATATATATATATATATATATATATATATAGATAGATGGAATCCTCTTACTTACATCGGTGTAAAACTATAAAGTTTTACACCATTCAATAACTTTTTACTGGATAAGTATTTTACAAAATCCACCGTTAGATTGAAAGCTTATATCATGTAGATCACATGTATCAAATTTCACAAAAATCCGAAATCATTTGAAACCTAATTGATATATATAAAAATTAACGGTATATATACTTCTAAAATATGTGAAAATTAGACTATTTGATTACATTCCAAATGATTTCGAATTTTTGTGAAATTTGACACATGTGATCTACATGATATAAGCTTTCAATCTAACGGTGAATTTTGTAAAATACTTATTCAGTAAAAAGTTATTGAATGGTGTAAAACTATAGGTGTAAAAGGATCTCATCTCATATATATATATATATATTACAAACATGAATAATTCCGACATCATTTTTGGACCATAAATTTATTTCTGAACTTACAGCCTGAAACATTTCAAAACAATCTTAATATATAACGCAATCAACTTGCCATGCCAATTGTGTCCTTTATTCTTACAAGTTGTGTGCTTTGCACGTCATTTTTCCTTCAAAAATGTCCACAGACTTTTCAACTTCCACACCAAACTATTGATATGAAACTAATTACTTGACCAATAAATAGAAGGGGAAATTGCAAGCTGTGTGTGTAAGGAGAAACAATGCTTCTAGACAGATACCGAAAATGATAGTTGCTTTCCATTTTCCAACCATTTTACTTGAACCATTCTTTGAGAAGTCCGTGCAACAAGCTCTGAAAGGAAGTAATCTTCAAAACATAAAAGAATTGTAATGTAAATTTTTTAAGCCACCTTAATGAAGACTTCTGGGCAGAGTTCATGTCTATTTGCTCAATATACAACGACAGCTTATCACCCACACATAAGATCCCGAGCCATATTTTTTGCATGGTGAAAAATGTATATATAAGTACTTAATAAGTTGATGGTGTTAGTCAGCTTCTGAAGAAAGCATCAAGGGGGTTGACGTACTATCTTCTGATATCGGTATTGAGTGAACAATCCAATTCCAAGCTCAAAGAATAAGAAACAAAGGCCATCCTCAAACTCAAAGAAGTCCAATTGAGGGGCTTGGAGCAAAATCCACAAAAGCATTGAGCCTATCTTTACCAGCTATTTGTATTTGCAGTTTGGTGCACCCATTAAAGCCATTGAAAAATGCTACAAAAATCAATTTGTAAACTCACTAGATAAGCTTCATTCTTGACCTCCAAACAATGTGGTCAATTTCCAAAATTCAAATGCTACAAGGAATTCTTGAATAGCTTGTGTGTAGGGATGATACTATGCTAGAATTGGTAGTTTGGTTATTGGGTATATCACACAATGTACAAACAGACAACATCTCAATCTGCTCACTAATATCATGAAGAAGCATAAAAGTTGAAGATGCCCTCTCCATATAAACACTGTTGGGCATGCTTCTCCATAATTTAATGAAGTGAAGCTGTGAATGAGAATTTATAGGCACTCCTACACTACACATACAGCAACATAACATTACTGTGACCCTTTAGGGTTATTCTTACACATTGAATGAACAGTCTCGTGCTCTATTATACCTTGACTCTTCAATCTTTGTGGCCACCTCAGACACTACTAGCCTGGTCAAAAGCAGCCCTGCAATTAAAGCTGCTACCATCAACATTGTGAAAACAGCACTCCAGCTCTTTGCAGATATATAACCTGTTAGTAAAGGTCCAACTGCAGCCCCTATAGAACCGGTTCCATCAATGATTGCTGTGACAGTTGCAAGAGCTCGTGAATTACCCTTCAATGATTTATGTGTTCCCAGGTCAGCTGAAACTGCAGTAGTTATAAGAGCATAAGGCCCGTTCACAAACATGCCAGTGACGAACATCAATGCTCCATTTACAATCAAAGAAACGTGCCCATAACTTCGATAGAAGAAGAGAGCAGGGATTGCACAGTACATGAAACTTGCTGCAGTAATGGCTCTAGCCTCTAAGTGATCAGAAATGTAGCCAGCTAGAATTCCACCGAGCACCCCTCCAACATCAAATAAAGTGGATAGAGTTCCTGACGTCCCACTGGATAGATATTTCCCATCAATTGCTGCATTATAATGAACATCAATGAGAAACTACAGATTTTTATAAGGCAAAACGCATTACATATTTAAATATGAAGTACAAAAGAAGAGTATGATTGTTTGCTGCAATCGTAAAAGATAAAACTTCATGCAGATTATACACAAAGATAAATTTAAGTAGGAAGATTAAGTACCTGTGTGGCTAACATAGAATGGGAGCCAATAGAGAAACGTATATGCTACCAATTTGGCAAAAAACAGACAGAGAGCAAAAGGAGCAACCCCAGGAATTTTCCATGCCTCTATGAACCCAACTGCTTCTTTCTCCTCAACTGGAGTCTGTTGCCTTAACAGAGGCTCTGCCGCTTCTTCTCCGCTTTTTATAGGACAACTGAATTCATCTTCCTCTCTTGCTCCTACAGACTCGGGTGTGACCGGCAATATAAGGAAAACCACCAAACCGACGAAAGCAGTCACTAGTCCTGGCACCACAAAGGACCAACCCCATCCGTAGCTCAACATGGCAGAAGCAATCAAAGAACCCGCAATGTTCCCAATTGAAGTGTGAGCATTCCAAATTCCCATGATCAACCCTCTCTTGCTCTTCCCAAACCAGTTACCCACAACAGCAACTACGGACGGCCATCCAGTGGATTGAAACAACCCAGCAATCATTTGAACTACTAAATAATAGTAGAAGTTATGGATGTTTCCCCAGTACCCTACCCCAAACAGTGAAGTAAACAAGCCGGTTCCTATCATCCCCCCTGTTAGAAAGATCCTCAAATTACACCTATCACCAAAATGTCCAGAAAAGTACATTCCAAAAGCATAAACTGCAAGAAAAGCAACATCCAATTGACCAAGAAGGGATGTCCCATCTGATCCATTAAAGGGCGCCCAACCATCTCCAAGGTTGGAAGAAAGTGTCTTGGATCCATTTGACTCGGTGAAATTGGTTGGCCTAAATGGAAAGAAGGTCAAGCCAATAGCCGATGATTGGGGATCAAGGACACTCTTTACAATACTTGTGGTTTTTCTGGTGGCATGGTAACTAGCATAAGCAAAAAATGTTACAATCAGAACGATGGCTTGGTGGGTTTTGAAGGAGAGAGGACCTCCATTTAAGTACTGTAGGAACCGAGTCCCAATGAGCTTTCCACAACTTCTCTGAGCCAACACTTCTGGTGCCGAACCCATTTATCTTTGTATGCGACAAAGAGGAAGAAGTTGAGCTTCCCCTTAGAATAGAATATAACTGCAAAAAACAAATGAAACGAATATATAAGAAACACTAGATTTGGTTAATTCCGATTGCACAGTAAAATAGCAATCGTTTATGGTCCTAGATATTGACTCGATCATACATAGCCATTAATTTTAACTAACAAATACCATATAGTCCATAAAAAAAAAAATTCATTTTATATATAAAAAATATATAAAGACCCCAATCCCCCAGGATCTGAAAACAATTTCTCCAGAGAAACTGTGCATTTTCCTCACGTCCACCACAAAGCATAATCGTCAAAAGCAAGACGTAAGGTCAGAAAAATAGAGTTCCATTTGATTATTTGACTCAAGAAAACAAATAATTTAGAATTAAAAAAAGAAAAAGACACACAAAGTTGAAAAGTGTTGCCACCTTAAAAAAAAGAGAAATCGTACCCCTCAAGCAAAGTGGAGGTGAGTTATGCTGTGCTTATTTTGTTGCAAAATCTGGGTTTGAACTTTGAAGTGGTTCAGTTCACGTTCTCCACCGTTTAAAGAGCTTGCGTCTGCGCGTGTGCTTGATGACGGTTGTTGCTTAAGCTTGAGCAAAGAAAAGGAAAACGCTCTCTTCTCTTCTTGTGTTGCGTGTTGCGACGCAGAAAAAGAGAAACTACGTGTGATTACTTATGCTTGACGTTTATTCTTTTTTTATTATGCCAAATGTCCATTTTGCTCCTTCTTTAACACCCATGCCCCCCCCAAAACTATGTGTTTATCTCAATTACCAGAATACCCTGCTTCCTCTCAATTCACCAAAATCTCCTTCTCAATAACCTCAAGGACAATAACGTGGGTCACACCAAAAATATTTAAAAACATTATACATATAAAAACCTGAATAGTGCATTAGTGCAATCAAATATTCATAAATCTACTATCTATATAAACAATAAAAAAATTAAAACGTTTTAATTGATTAATTTTTCTAATTTTCATGAATTCTTGATAATAAAAAATGTATATAAATGACATTTTGAAAGTTAATTTGTTTATAATGAGATGAGATATGAGATATTAATGAATTTTAAATTTATAACAATTTATTGAGTTTTACTTTGTCATATGTAATATAATAAAATAAAACTACAACACACTTTAACATTTTTTACAAGGCATTGGCATTACAAATTAAATTTACTATCTAACACTTTTGTAAACTTATTTTTCTATTTGTGTGATATATGACATCAATAAGGTAAATTTTCCAAATCAGTATTTGTTGTAATTCATTATTTGTTGCATCATCAGATATAATATTTTTTATTCCAAGGGAGAATTGAAAGTTACAATGATATATAATAATAACAATAAAATACTATAATGTGTAAAAAAAATTCAAATTACCTTTTAAACAATAATTTTTTTATTTGAACATAGTTTATATTATATCATATTGTTATGTGGTTGAGTGTCTATTGCCTATTAATCATTGGATAAAAATTTAAATATCATATTCTTATCCTAACTTATTTTTATCTTATTTTCATATTTTATCCTATCATATTCATATTTTGATAATCAAACGATCCTTAAAATTTATTTTTATTAGTTGAAATATGTTTGGATTAAAACATTTTTAAATGCTATAATTTGACTCAGATAATATTTTATCTTTCTTAAAATATATATATATAATATTGTTATCTTTGTTATTTAAATGGGTTGAAAATGAAAAATAAAATAAATTAATGGACTCTAATAAACTGCAGTTTTTCAGATACAATAATAAAGTCGGTTTAACTTTTAAGCGACTCAATTCATTCACATTGCTGATTTTGGGCTATTTTTTATAATTATTTTTCAGAAATTTTAACGTAAGTCTTTTATTTATTTATTTTAGAATTACTACATCTACTTTAAAAAAGATCTAATTATAAGAACTATTAATTGTTTTTTCATTAGGAAATGTTTCCTATTAGAAATTCTAGACAAACCGAGCTTTTGAAAGAGAGAAAAAAAATATAACTAAGAATTTTTTAGGAATTTGATTTTCTAAGTTTTTTCCATCCTACATATTTTCAGAAGACTTATGTTTTTGTTTTATTTTTTAATGGCATAATAAATTCATCGGATAAACCAATTGGTCTTAGTTATATTGAGCTAGGTATTCTTAAATAAAATCTCAATTTTAAATTTTATGAATAAAAAAGTAATTAAAAAAGAAAAGAGTAAATTACATTCATATTTCTTGTGTTTTTTTCAAATTACATTCAATATCTCTTCATTTTTTTCACCTTACAAAAAATTCATTAATTTTTTAGCTCATATTACACCCGGATTCTCTCCCTCTTAAACATCGGTTAATAATTTAATAAAGAATAAATACATGTCAGTCACATAACTTTTAATAAATATTATTTCTAAAATATCCTTAACTTCCTCAAAATCACATTTTGAGTTTTACAAATTCTCCTCCACCACTACCACCATAGTTGTCATTGTCACAATCATATCCACTTTCATCACCTTATTAGTCTCTATCGTAACTTCGGTCACTATCAAAGTTGCATCTGATTTTTCGAACATTAGTGTCATTTATCGAATTCAATTTAAGAAAATTATAGAAATGTGAGTATAATTTATTTTAATGAATTTTATCTGTTTAGATGTTTCAACTGACTTTAATTAATAACATTAATAAAAGAGAGTAAAAATAATGTATATAAAAGAAAAAAATATCAGATACAATTAAAAAAATACCGAAAATGCGAATGTAATAAAAATCATCCGATAAAACATGACTTAAATTCATGAGTGTACAAGTTGGAAAGGGTATTTATTCCGTGCTAGAAGTGGATGACGATTCACGTTCTGCCTTCCGCCAGAAGTTGCTAGAGGATAGAGTCATGTCATAATAATTGATTTCAAATTTGATATATAAAAGACTTTCTGCCCGTAAAATATAAACAATAATTTAATCTATTGAAACATACATTCTAATGTAAAAACTATAATTCCGTAAAAAAAAGTAAAATTTATAATTAAAATTAACTCACACACGTATATATAGTCTGTCTTAATTATGTTGAACGACTTAAAGATATTTTATTCATTTAAAATTAACTCACATCATCGTCAGAAACTCGTATCCAACAACGATCTTGACATTTATGTTTTATTTTGGTATTATTAGTTTGAGTAAATACGGGCATTAATGAGTGAAAAGAAAACATATTCCCTTTTAATCGTACATTTGTATCCATTTCGTTGTACCATCAGTATTCTTCAACAACAAAAAAAATTGTATATTGAGCTTCAGACTTGAGTTTTCTTTTGCGTGATTTGCAATATTGTTCTATATAAATGAAGTCCGCGTCAACCGGTCACAATAGTTATTCTATCGTAGTAGAGTGAGGGAGGATACATGTGAAAAGTATTTTTATTTTATACTCAAGTGATCTCATATTAAATTCAAAATGAAAATAATAAAAGTATAATTAAGCTCTGAAAATATTTGGACTAGCAGCATGTTCAAATAAGACCCTATGGACTATGGTGACTTTGACTTAAACGTGATACGTGAAGAGGATGCTACTGCTGATCCATCAAGAACAACCGATATTAGGTGCGTTTAGATTTTTATGTTTTGGTGAATATGGGTGCGATTAGATTATGTTATTGATAGCAAAATGTTTTTATATTTTAATCAACTATGTTTGAATTGAAAATATATTAACACAATGTGAAATTTGATCAATAAAATAAATAATCAGTATGGTACGAAGAAACAATTAAAGAAGGTGCAGGAAGGGAAACATACCTTGGTATAGGAAGTTGACTGGAACTAAACAACAAAAACAGCTCAAGCAATAGGACGAAAATATCAAAATCAAAATCAAAATCGAAATAAGAAAACAGCTCCAATTCTCCACCCACCATACCTGCGAGGACCAATGCAGCAAGGATATATTTGTCAATATAACCAAATTCAAACAGTGTATTACACTGTAAATGTAGGCTAATTAGCAGGGGCAAAATCGTGATATGATAGCCGCCCGATCTTAATTTCAAATAAATGGGAAAGAATAAAGAGAATATTCGAATATCCTATTGGCATTATTCCTTTTGTGAAGCGGATATCCGCCTGCTGAACATTCTTGGCCCACGTATTCTCGTAGTCCTACGTGGAGGTTTGCAATAATATGACGTGGCAAAATTAGCGGACGATGGACGCCACGTACCATTTTGAGTCCACGTATAATTATGCTGCATTATTTTTTGTTTGTTGCTTCGTTTGCTTTCACACTCGTTATGGGCTAAGTAAGCCCATTTTGTTCTGTTGTTTTCATATGAATATGAATATGGATGTTAGATGTAATAACAAAAAATGCGAAATGATTTTTCCAAAAAATTGTGAAAAACAAATGCGTCCAGGATAAGTCTAATGGGAAAATAGCGCAACAATTATTTGAGCACTTTGTACACGTAGAGTCTTTTAGTAAGACACGTATTATTATTAAATTATTATTTGATGATTATGTAGCAAGTTTTGTTAATATTTGGCGAGAGTTTAATTGCCAAAGACATCACTAGTTTATGCTATGATCAGAGTAGCATACGATACGACAAGTGGAAATCTAGGTGAATCATCATGGACCATCTTGCAACAAAATAATGTAAAATATTAAATCATGATTCTATGTTAAATCACCTTATTTTGTTTAAACCATCAATAATCAGAAGTTATCTACTCCAAAATTGTTATAAAATTGGATCATGGACACCAATTTTATGTTTGAGATTTTAAGAAATGGTTTTTGTCACTTGTTGTTACTTGTTAGTAAATATAGATTATTATTTGCCAACACCTATTGGAGTATTTGGAAAGTAATTGAAGACAAACGTTTGAGGAAATGGATACAAGAAAGACAAATATAAAATTTAGTCTAAAATAATATTAATTTAGTCATTTTGGTCGTTGCGTAATACTAATATTTTTAAATAAAAATAATTAACGATGATAAGAAAATAAAAGATGTTAATGAAGAGAATAATTTAATCAATTAATTCTTATTAATAATACTTTTTATTAAAGCCATACCTAATCTATTTAAATTACTTTACTTAATTTATCAAAAATAAACCAATAGCTTAAAAACTGTTTTTATTAAACAAACATTTGGTTTTTAATAAGTATTTTAATTTTGATAGAATTCTACACCATTCACGCCTTATTATTCTAATAGCTTTGCATGCCCAACATCAAAAAAATAATAACATAAATTAGCAGAGCCTATGAGTCTATGACACCCTTCATGCCCACAGATCAGACAATTAGCAGAGCCAAACAAATAAGAAAAAAAAAATCCTAATTAGCTAAATCTAAATCTTGCCAAGCCGAAAACGTACATTCGACCCTAAAGATTCAATTTAAAGACCCAAGCTACCGGTTTCACCGACCCAAGGACCACATGCATATATTAACAAAATATGGAAACATGTCATTATGCACCTAAGCTCGAAGACCCAATGGATTCAGAACGCTCCCAAGTCCCAATCCAAAACGGTTACGTTAAGGACAGTTAGATCAAAACAGAGGGGAATGAAACGTTAACGAAGCATTGTTGGGTGCACAATTTGTGATCTCAAAATGTCAATGGCAGATTGGTTTGTAGGGCATATTGATTAACTATTACTATCTTAGACCTCCACTTTAATTAACCAATCGAACCCACAAACAAGATTAATTAATTATTATGTCACACAGATGATATTGTGGATATTGAATCTGCGGTCAAGGCGATGCTCTTTGACTACGTTGTGTGTGGCTGCTTGGGCAACAATGATTAATTAATTAATATATTGTTGATTATTCTAATATTAGTCAACTGTTTTTTCATCTATGAGGGTTCATAGTTCTAAACCAGCATCAGCGAGACAGACAGTGACCAAATATATATAAGCATTAGGAAAACGAATTAAGAAAACATGAATTCCATGGATAAGAAAATTTCATAACTCTAGAGATAGAAAAGTTGAAGCGTCTATCAAAACTAAACACAGACAGAAATGGTTTTTTAGATGATATTAAAAACTAAACAGAGCAACGGCATTCATAAGAGTTTGATGAACCTTAATAGGGCTTGTGTTTTGTCTACTGAACCTTAATGTTGATGAGATCTTCCCTCTCTCGTGGTCCTTGATTTTAGGCACAACGAGCATTGATCGGGTCCAACTTGTAGAGCCGCTTGTCCGACAAGTTTATCCTGCTAAGGTAGAGCACGCAGTTATTTTTATTTTTCAATTTCTACAAAATGTTTCCTTGCCTGTACGTAACTTCTTTGTCCATGAAATTAAGCCTTTTCTTTATTTATTTGTTTTATTGTTGTGTGTCATGTAAATGTAGTTAAGGCAAATAGTTATAGTTTAGTTAGGAAAATAAGATTATTTAAATAAACGAAATTAATTGTTAAGGTGAAAAAGAAGATTGATTGGAAGATTGACCGGATGTGTCTTCTTTTTTATCTTTCTAAATTTTATGGATACAAGTTGTAATATCTCTGTGTACTCAAATTTCTCATTTGATTCATTTCAACTCAAGTTTCTATATGTTAAAGATATCTTTTTAAGAATTTTCTTATTTTTTTAAAAAATAAATATTGGTGACGGACTTCTCTAATCTTAACATATATAATATAGTTTTTGTTATTTTCGATGCGATTTCAATTGCGAAACATGCATATAATTTTGGATGCAAGGTTTATCTTGGAGACGTGGATTACACAATTAAGTAACGTTTGTTTTGCTCTTCCTGATAAAGAAGCTTTCGACCTTGTCTTCTGATTGAAAAATAATTACAAGTTTATTAGACACCAATTAAAAAAAAAAAAAGTAGTTTAAAAATCCAATTCAAAATTGTCAAGTAGCTTATTATTCCAATAACTTTTTGTGCGGAACAATAAAAATAATACTCATAAACATATTAAAAAGCATTTAACAATGAGGAAAAAATGTCATGTACCAAAATAGAAAAAAAGCCCCAAGAAAATAAAAAAAAAATAGTATTTATTTTCTCTATCTACCTCCTTATTACCTAATTAGCTCAATCCTGCAAAGTTGAAAATGCACAACCGACCCAAAATAACTGGATTCAATTTGAAGACCCCATAGCTCCGAACTGAAAGTAGTTACAGACAGAGGGATCCAAAAAAGAAAAGAGGGGAATAATACGAAGCATTGGGGGCGCAATGGCTTTTGATTAAAATAATGTGACATATTGCGGGTAGAGAGGATGGTGATGCCATGTTGGTAGATTGGTTGCAACGTGATTGACCAAGGCAAATGGGAACCTGACGATCGAGGAAGCAGTTTCTTGCACTAGTTGAGGAGGTTTACTAATTTTATTGATTTCTAATTAGTGTTTCCTTTTATCTATGAACTTAAGATTCATAGTTCTAAAACAGGACCAGCCACCAAACGCTTTATTTTACGAATTTAACATGACATGTATGCCATGAATAAGTCAAATTCAAATTCAAGAAGCAACAAGCTCATTCACAAATCTATGTACAAAAAATTTTATTACAGAGAAGAGTTTAAGTTTCAACAAACTAAACACAAACTTATGAAAGTTTAAAAACTCAATAGATCAGCAAAGCCATTAAGCCGTTGTTTCATCTACTAACTAGATCCAAAGAAAGTGTGCTTAACTACTTAATTATTCTATTCAGCCTTAACATTGGTGGCATCTTTCGTCTCCTCTTCCTTCATTTTAGGCACAACAACATGGAGCACACCGTTATTCATCTCAGCTTTGATCTGGTCAAACTTGTAGTGCTTATCCGCCGGCAAGTCAATCTTGCAAGTGTAGCGAGGAGCGTTCTCTTTCTCGTCGCCTTCACCTTTGACAGCGAGAGTGTTCTGCTCCACCGAGATCTTCACATGCTCCTTTCCGAGTCCAGGCATGTTCACGCGGAGAAGCAGAACATCCTTCGTCTCTTTCGCGTCCCACTCCCATCCGCGACGAGAGAGGAACGGATCGTGCGTGAACTGATTCATCATGTTCAGAACCTGGCTCGAATCCAACACGCCTTCAAAATATATAGCAAGAAGTTGAGTGAGATTTACAAAATCAACAAACAAAAGCAACTAAGTACACGTATACGTACCTGAGCGAGAGCCACGATCGTCGTTGTCATCGGCGTGGTGGTTGAAGGAGCGGTGGGAAGCGGAAGCGGCGGGGTAAAGGAGACACAGAGAATTGCAGGAAAGGAGTGAAGAGCAGACAAAGCTCTTCACAATCAGAGAGGACGCCATTGTGCGAATGAGAGTGAGAGTGAGGAGCTATATATATATAAAGGTTCAGAGTACGTAGTAATACTCTGTGGTAAGAGATTCTAGAAGCAAATCCGTTACTAGTCATCGTGACCGTGCTCTCACACTTTCCTCATGCATCCAGCTAGTATAATTCATTCATTTTCATTGGCCTCCTTAAAATAAAAATGACTTTTCGGTTTACTGTCACAATTTAATTTTGCCTTTTCTCATTAGGAGCTAGGATATATGTTAATTCAATTTTCACTGAAAATAATTAGAACACATATTTACTTTTTAATGAATTAAGTTCTATATTTAATTGTTTTAAATTAGTCGGAGTATTACATACTGATGTTATTTTTTTTTTTTTATCAAAAACTGTTTTAAGCATCATTATTAAAAAATAATTCGAACACTTAGGTATTAAACTATTAATTGATATTTAAAAATATATTACAAAGATAATAAGTAATATAATATATTAAAAATAAATAAATGATAAATATTAATAAACACATTTAATATGTAAAAACATTGACATATCATTACCTATGCAAGTAGCACCTGCTAATTGCTATGCGTTGAAACCTTTTTCATACAAATTCCAAAAAACGTATAATATACTTCCTCGCTCCTATTATAATTATCATGTAAAAAAATATCCTAAAATAATGGTTATTTTAATTTTTTTAATGTAAGATTAATTATATTATTTTTTAAATAAAAAATTACATATTTCACTTATATTCTTTATACTATTAATAATAGACAACAAAATTTATAAATGAATTAATGAAATATAAGATTAATTTTATAAAATTATTATTCTTTTTCATTTATTTATTATTTTTGGTGTGTAAAATTATTTTGGATGACTATTATTTTGGTAAAAAAAATAGTTATTCCTTTCAATTAAACTATAGAACCTTTCCTTGTACCGTACAATGTGGCCCTCTCGCTTGTGCTCTGTTTCTTAGAAGTAAAATAGAGAGAGAGAAAAAGAAATAAAAAGAGAAAATTACAAATATGGAAAAAGTAGAGTAAAAAACAGATATTATTTGGGTAGAAAGAAATGAAATTTTTTCTTTCACCAGTGAAGCCTCTTCCATGTGATCATAAAGAGTCATCTAGCATCATTAAGGAAGTAGTAGACGACGAGTATTAACCAAGAATGGGGGTGGAAAATACGTTATCTAATTAAACACAAAATAATATTACCAGTTTACCACAGTGTGCTTGGAAGATGTTGCAACAGAGTCGAAGGAAAATTTGATAAAAATAATTGGAGTTGCAATTGCAACTAACTATTTCTACTTAAAATATGGGAAAATTGAAAAGGAAAATTATAGCATATCACTTGCATAGCCACATTCAATTTTTACCTAATAGTCCAATTATATTTTTTCACCTAAATAGATAATGACAGCTGTGAATAATGAATTATGAGTATACCATAGAATTATTCAGACATACGAATGCATAAAGAAAACAACTTTTAATTATTTAATACTAAATAAAATCATTACATCAGCTTTCTCCAGATTAGAAATGCATATGCCAATGACATCGTATACAAAAAAAAAAGTATTGATGTAAAATAAATACTGCAATATGTGTGCTCCCCCAATCATGTCCCGCATCAAATGGGCAAAAAGACTTCACCAAGAACTCAAAAAATGTGTTAGGCTAACGTCAATTCCCTTATTGATGTCTCTCCAAAAACTTCTCTATTACGACGGAGAATGCCGCAAAGCCAGCACAACCAGCACACGCTGCTTTTGGGCCACCTAGAACCATGTAATAACAGGGGAAACGTTAATGGGCATCATGGAGAAAAAACAAAGGCAGAGAAAGATTCATAAAAAGGAGTAACATTGTGGATTTCAATTCATTATCATTTTATTATACCTCCTCAACCTCTTCCTATGTATCATTTTTTTTTCATGTCCCGCCCAAGGTACTACTATCAAAAACCCCATGAAAACTGGTGCTTACTCAAATTTATTCTCTGATTTTCAGTTTTTATCTACAGCACAAAGAACATTTAAATATAAAACTACTTTGAAAAGGAATAATCGAATAATTTTAAAAACAACCTTGTGTTTTGGAGTAAAATATACCAATGTTATTGTTGTTAAGGCACCCGTACCGCACTTGGTCAGGGACGCCACATTATGCTCTCCAAGAACGCCATGCTCCCTGTACCGCACTCCTCTATAGGGAAGCAGCACTCCTGTAGGGAACTATTCTTTCAGTGGGTTGGTATGCTTTTTAAGTTAGTGTACTCCATCAAGGCTTTAACACCTTGGTAAGGAACCCTAAATAAGCATATAGTATAAGTAGTTCAAGCTTGGACTCACTTAAAATCTGTAGGTAGGGAGCACTCTCTTTTCCAAATGCACACATTTGTGTATCAGAGTACACAAGTACTTGCATGCATTACATCACCCTTCACCTGGTCAACCCATCAACATCACTCACAACTTCCATCTTTCTTAGCCATTATAGATAATTACTTGTATCTTCATCAAAGGATTTAAAAAAATTACGTACCCCATTGTCCAGAGACTCCTCACTATGCGAAGGTAAGGAAGAGAAATATTGTAGGCAATCTTATCTTTGCATATGCAAAGAGGCTATTTCCGGATTCAAACCCATGACCAACAAGTCATCAAGACACAACTTTACCGTTATGACAGAGCTCGCCCTCATCTTCATTAAAGGATTTAAATTGAAATATCTCAACATCAACATCAACAGCACCTTTAACCCAAATTAATTGGGGTCGGTGGTAGATGAACCCAATGATAAATCGAAAAACAAAGCAAAAGAGAGAAACATAGTTAAATTGAAATATCTAAATACAACAAAATCATTTTTCTAGGGTTATAATCATTATATTCTGTTGTAAAACAAGAGTATACTGGCAATAAAATGTTGAGGTTATGTGCCCTTTCACAAATAGAGCCTAGATGCAAAGCTTAGAGCAGAGCAATGAACTTACTTTTGTTGTAAGTTTATCATTTTACCAAACAAGATTACAAGAGAAGAGCATAGGCTCTTGAAAATCAATGATACACTCTTCAACAACCAAGCCTTTCCCCACTAGATGGAGTCAACGATATGGATCTGATCAAAGGATGTGCCATAATATTTTGTCATAAATCATTTCTATAGACAAATTATTGACTTCTAAATACTTCATAATGGCTACGCCTATAAAAAAATTTAGTTTGTCTCTAACAGTCAAGCCATCCTCCATCTGATCTACTCTCCTCCTTACTGGGGCTTCTACATGTCATCTACAACATGCCTGAACCACCAAAGGTTGGTTTCTCATTTTTTCTACAATAGGTGTTAGCCTAACTTTTTTTCTGATGCATTCATTCTAATTTTCTAAATCCAGTGTTGTCAAATACATCCGCGGATCTGCCTATCCAACATAACATTTTTCATAACTGTTATATTAAATTTTTTCTCTTGTTGGATTTTTACCACCTAATATTCAGTTTCATACAACATTGCATGTCTTATAAATTCTCCTTTAAGCTTGAGTGGTACCTTTATGGTCACAGTCCACAGATAACACCTGAAGCACCTCCATTTCATCCAAATCACTTTAATAATATGATTTACATCTGCCTCTTTATAAAAAAAACACACTCTTAAACATATAGTCAAAATTTAGTTTAGATGGCTATCAATTGCCCTAGTCCTTACCACCCAAGTATAAGCATCCCATAGGCTTGTCACTTATGGTCATCCTGCATTAGTTTTATAGACATTATATGACTAGCCTAGAATACAATAACTAGCTATATTTGGAAAGCATCATACTCCTCACACTTCCGAGATGAGCATAAGCACATTCCTACGAGTACGAAAAATATAAGCAACTAAAACTTTGATTTCTTAATATCTGCAAAAGATGAACCACTTCCCAAAGTGCATCCTTTTTTTTTCAGGAACCCAAAGAAACCAAACATACAATAGCAAAGTGGAATCTTGAAGTATCACAGTTCTGGGTATAAGGTTTCTAAGTCTATTCTATACATGCCTTGAAGGGCCATGTATGCCTGTCATTTGTAACATATAAGAGAAAGAAAAACATGATAAAAATGACAGAAACTGAAAGAAAAAAGAGTTACCTTTTGCTGATATTGCACCTCCAGTTGCACATCCAGCAACAACGGTATTTGTTATGTCATGTTTTGCTCGAGCCTGCAAAATAAAACCAAGGACCCAGATGGTAAGAAGAAGAATGAACCTTACATGCTTAATGTAAATATATGTTTTCATTTCTCAAATGATCAAATCCAATAGACCTTCTCAACAACACACTCGGCAGCTGAGAATATGAAACCCATAACAGCAAATGCTTTGGCTGAACTCCAACTCCTTCGCCCCATTTGCTTTGCTTGATATATAAGCTGTTGTCTGCCAGTCATTTCCTCCTGCATCAATGGGTTGTCCAGTGCTCCAAGAAATAAACCCATGAAGATGCCAAGCCCACCACCTGAAATAAACATCACATGAATCCCAAAAAACACATTTTTTACAATATACATCTCAACAGGCAATAGCTGTCAAAATTTAGGGAAAAAAGAAGAAGCTCATGGTCATTCAATGACATATTTGATATGGAGGTACCCCCTCGGTTTGAATCTGTTGAAGGTAAAGTACATGAGCTTAAAAAGGCTCTAAATGGACTGAATGAAACAGACCCTAAAGAATAAAACTAGTGGGAATATTAATCTACTTGTCTCACAAGTATGATAAAGTTTCAGCCGTAAGGATGGTGAGTCGAATTACGCATGATCTTAAAAATCCCATCTTATAGCTGTCCATCATACTAAGTAACTAAAAGGTACTTGTGGAAAGAACATCCATAGGTTCTACATTGTCAAACAATACTGAGTACTAAGTAAAGTTAGGCTCATATGACCTCTGCATCATCAAGCAGAGGTGAAATATGTGCTAAAATCTATCAGAAAAACAGGAAAAAAGAAGAAGTGAGGATTGAATGGCATACCCATGACTCCACTGACAACACTGCGCACTGCACAATTGTTCCAAATGTCTTGACCACGGATTTCCTCAACCGAGGGCAGTCTTATGGGCTCAATCTGAGGGTTCTCTAGTTGTGTTGAGTTCAAAGAAGGATTTTCAATTCCTTTAGCAGAGTCATCAGCCATTGGGAAAGCTCAAATCCAGGATATGCTAGAGCTATGTAATGAAGAAAGAATATTTATTATAAAGCATAAATAATCAAAATATCTATCAATACACAGTAGAGTCAGTTGTCAAGTATTAAAACGGAAATCAATGAATCCCATGGAGATAACAGGATTCATAACGTTATAATGAATCACATGAAAGTAAGGCAAAGCAGAGAGAGATAGAGAATGTGGTTGGCACTAGTAGCACATGGAAACAGGTAGAAAAGCAAATTTCTTCGAAAGCACTAATAACAGATGGTAAAGTAAGCTAAACCTAATGCTTGAAACTCGTTGAAGGTGAGTAAGACGAGATGGAAGAACGTTAGAGGTTCGGCGTTAGAGGCGGGAAGGCGGCACAGGGGGACGTCTGGAAGTAGAAGAATATAATCGGGGACACTAGGGTACTCGACTCAACTACTCATGTTATGTGCTATTCACATTTTTTTTTTCTTCCATTTTCCCATTTATGAGTTTATCTTACGGTGGGTCAATTTTTAGGTTTTATTATAATTATTTTTTAAAATTAGTCAATGACATTAAGGCCCTTACAGAAAGTACATGAAAACCTAACGTGACCCTCCCCTCACCCAAACCACCGTCTCCGCCGTGCAGCCTTCCCCGTCGGCAGCTCCGTCAGCACCATCACGGAGCAGTACACGTTCATTTTGCTGTCTAAGATCTAAGTAAGGCTGGACAAGGATTGAATTTTTAAATATCCAACCCAAATCCATATTTCAAATGGATTGAAATTTAAATACAAATCCATAATTTCAAATCCAAATTGAGACCAATGCAAAATTTTAACGGAATAAAGTTTTTCTAATTAAGCTGCTATACAATTTATTAAACATATAGTAGCGGTTTCTCTATAACAACATCTAATATATCCACATGTTGTACTTAAATAAAGCTCAAAGACAAAAATGCTTATAAAAATATTAAACTAATTACTAAAGGTGCAAACCTCTTAAGTCATTTTAAAGAATACTAAAAATGATCCTACTGAAAAGTATCATAACTATTCTTGTATGCCATAACCATATATTCTTATATGCCAAAAGTGAAAACTAATTACTAAAGGATTCATAATCATATGTTTTAATGAATATTGGGTAACTTCAAGTTTCTAATTTCCAAAACCAATATAAATTCACAACACTCGAGTTTTCGCATGGAATAAAACCAAATGATCAAATAGTCAAGGTCAATAGCACATCAGTGAGATCTTTCTTCTTGCTTAAAGGTAGTAAATAAATTAACAAATAAAAGCAAATAACATGCAAAGACAAACATCTTAGACACAATATTAAATACCAGTCAGGAGTATCTTAATGGAAAGACAAACATCATATATCTGAATTGAGATTTGGGATGTCAACATGCATTTACAATTGAACAATGTAGATCTGTTGAAGCCTCTAAAGCTAAGACAATCACCCCTCTAAACAAATCCAAATCCAAATCAAAGTTATAAACACATGGATATCATTAGATATGTGTTGTTATTTCATGAATAAACCTAAATACTATTTACTGCTAAATACTATGAATATAGTTTTTATTATCACTAAAATAATTTTATGTAAATTAGATTTATTTTATTTACTAATATTTAATTTATAAATATATATATTTCTCTCATTTTATGATATAATTAGTTCTTAAAAATTAAAAAATTTACACATTTTATTAAGCAACTTTTAATTTAAAATAATAATAATAATAAAAACTTATACTTTTTATTTTAAGTTCTTATTTTTAACTTTTAATTTATAAGTAAATTTTAATAAAGATTAAGCTGGGTCAAACATACCCTAATCTATTTAAAAAATAAACTTATGTAGCGCGAGTATAATTTATTTTTTGAAAAAAACTCAAATATATTTTGAAGTATTATTAATGTTGAGAAATTGTTTTCAATATAATTTAGTAATATTAAATTAATAAACAACATTTTAATATAATAATACATGATTAAATAGTTATACTCTATAAAAAAAAATAGCTGTACGAAATCATTTTTCATTTAAACCATTGCATTTCCCAACATTAAATTCAACTAACTATGAGCATTTTTATAGGTTAAAATGCAATTTTTATCCCCTTATATTTTCAAATTTATGATTTTAGTTCCCATATTTTTTAATTAAAATATTTTGTCCTCTACTTTAAAAATTTTCATATGATGTTGGTCCCCCATTTTTAATTAAGATATTTTGTGACACACTTTTTAAAAATCTATAATTTTTATTTTTATGACCAATTTTAAACTTTAATTTATATATTCTTTGACCGATAACTATTTGTTTATTATATAAATGATAAATATTTTTTTAATCTAATTACTAACAAATTTAATTTATTAAAAAAAATTTAAAAAGCACTCGGGCAATAAGTATGAAATTGATCAAAAATGCTAAAATCATCGATTTTTTAAAAATAAAGAACAAAGTGATTCAATTAAAAAATAAAAGAATAAAATTATAAATTTTTTAAAAGTGGAGGATAAAATCACAAATTTGAAAAAATAGAAAGATATAATATATTTTTTCCATTTATTAATTTAATTGGAAAGAATTATTTCTATAACAAGAAATAAGAATTCTATGCTACTTAGTTCAGTGAAAGAAAAAAACGGCCCGTTTGAAGTTATTAAATTTTCAGGCAAGAACCTCTGTGAATTGGATATTATACTTTGTTACGATAAACTTATGTTTATGTATTCGGGAAAAAAAACTTACGTTTATGTTTGGTTTGATTCACAGGATGAATAATATTTTTTTATCCATAAAAATTTATAATTTACATTCTTATCTTATTTAATTAACTAAATTAAACACTTAAAGTGAAAAATAAAGAGAATAAAATATATATATGTTAAATTAAAATAAAGTATAAGTTATATATCTTTTTTTATCTATACAATAAAACAATGTACCCTGTAAATAGTCTCCCTTATTTACTAACAGCTGTCTAAGTGGGTTAGTTAGTCTTCTTACATAAACTTGTTAATTGACTGAACATTCCAATCTTTTCTTTTAAATTTTAAATATCTATTATTTGTATATGCATGAATATTGTATTAGTTAGTTAAAAGTATAAAATTTTAATATTATTTTAATTTTTACTTCCACGGACTCTAAACCATGACTCATATAGTTATTATTTGTTGGTGCATCTTGTGCATTTGCAGGCATTTGGAGCCTGAAGAGAAGAGAAGACGATTAGTTTCTGCGACCATGATGCTGGATTTGGGTTCGTTCTCGAATGAGAACTTTGACCCGAAGAAATGGATCAACTCAGCGTGTCAGAGTCGACACCCTCAGGACTCTTTGGACAAACACCTAGTGGACATGGAGATGAAGCTTCAGATGGTCTCCGAGGAAATCGCCGCCTCGCTCGAGGAGCAGAGCGCCGCCGCTCTCCTCCGCGTCCCCCGCGCCACTCGCGACGTCATCCGCCTCCGCGACGACGCCGTTTCTCTCCGCTCCGCTGTCTCCTCCATCCTCCAGAAGCTCAAGAAGGTACGTACACAGAAATTCCGGATCGGATTAGGTTTCCAATTTGTCTTGTTTTCTAGATATCTTACATCGCATTGAGCTGAACAATGAATCAATTATGATAACTGAATTGAAGTTTTGAATGCTTTTGATTTCCTTATAGATCCTTGTAGAAATTAGAGGTTGGTAACTTACGCGCCATTATGCATTATCTCGCACGCTATTGAATGGTCAGTTGAGAGCAAAAACTTGTAAATTTGCTTTCACTTATTTTTCATCCTTAATTTTGTTATAGGCTGAGGGGTCATCAGCTGAATCTATAGCTGCACTTGCTAAAGTTGATGTTGTCAAGCAGAGGATGGAAGCTGCATATGAAACGTTGCAGGTAGGGAACATGGATTGTTAATTTGCATATTGGAAAGTTATTAGCTCATATTTATGTAATTCAGTGAGTTTCTATATGATGTGGCAGATTCACTTCATTTGCAATTTAATGACAGGATGCTGCGGGATTAACTCAACTGAGTGCGACCGTGGAGGATGTATTTGCCAGTGGAGATCTTCCTCGTGCTGCAGAAACGTTATCTAACATGAGGCATTGCTTGTCTGCAGTTGGGGAGGTACTAATTCTCCCCGCTGCATACTTAAGAAGTTCCTGAGGGTTGATATTTTATAATTTGGTTTAATATTTTTGTTTCGTTTTCACCTACCCTCTCACACTATATTTAGGTTGCTGAATTTGCCAACATAAGAAAGCAACTTGAAGTCTTGGAGGACAGGCTAGACAATATGGTGCAGCCTCGTCTTACAGATGCATTATCTAATCACAAGGTTATAAACATATATATTGTCAAACATGTTCTTACACCCTATGGTTTGCATTGAATCCCTTCTTAGCTCTTATTGTTGTTATTTAGGTTGATGCTGCTCAAGATTTACGTGGAATTCTCATTAGAATTGGAAGGTTTAAGTCTCTGGAATCACAATATATAAAGGTTCACCTGAAACCCATAAAGCAGCTTTGGGAAGATTTTGATTCAAGAGAACGAGCTAGTAAGTCTGCAAATGAGAAGAATGAGATGGAGAGGACATCAAGTGGTGGTGATTTTCAGTCGGTTTATCCTGCAATTCCATTCTCCAGTTGGCTACCAAGCTTTTATGATGAGCTACTACTTTATCTTGAACAAGAATGGAAATGGTACTAGTGTTAGCTTACATTGTTTTTACTGTTGAACAAATGTTTAGTTAAAGCACTACTACTAACAAAGTAATAATATAATTTTACTAGTTTGATTGTTATCATATCTGTGTCCTGTATTAACTGTCACCAGTTGATTTTCAAGATGCTTCATCCATGCAAAGTGGCTCACATTGCCAATAATTCTGTACTCAAAACTTAGTGCTTCGGCCTACTGAAAAATCAGCTGGCACAAAATGATACTAATCAAATTTGCATATTGAAGTAGCATAATAAAAGCATTTGAGCTGTTGCTTGCAGGTGTATGATTGCTTTCCCTGAAGACTATAAAACTCTTGTCCCAAGGCTACTAAGTGAGACTATGATGGCTATAGGTTCCAGTTTCATATCTCGTATCAACCTTGCCATTGGAGATGCTGTTCCTGAAACAAAAGCACTGGCTAAAGGTGGTTCTTAGATCTTTGGAATGGTTTCCTGTCAGACAAAGTTGTTAGCCTTGTTTACATATTTTTTATATTTCATTGCATATAAAATTATAGAACTTTTCACTATATAACAATGGTTACCTCATTGATCTTTCAAAGTGATAATGGATTTTAGTCCCTGCACATCAGGCTGTTTTTTTATATGTATATAAAAATATAAAATAGTTGTAGACGTAGTGCTCCATGGAGAACTATCTTGGTCAATTGGTCAATTGGTCGTTAGTTCTTGTTCCAATGAATTGTTCTTTCTGCTCACTTGTAAAAAGAATTTAACGATGAATGACTAACGAAACTTGTAGTTTACATAGAGCTATATAGCAAAAAAAAAAAATCTGCTATGTACGCTAGCTTTTTTTTTTTTTTGGTGAATTCTGCTATGTACTCTAGTGAGGCCCGAGATATGTAATTGACCACAGTTAACTAATTATTGCATTTTTATTAATGCCAAGTTCCTTGGTCCCTTGTATCATTTATCACAATGGATCATAAAATCTTATATTTCATTCCTTTTTCTTCTCTCTTAATTGACCTTCTGAAAGAATAGTGTTCTTGAAGAAACCAAAGGTTTAAGTTTAGAACTGTGATAATTCAGTGTATTCATTTAACAGAATGTAAGATATTGTAGCTATTTTGCTTTGTGTTAACTCTACAAGATGTTGATATTTTAAGCTCATGAATTTTTGTAGGTTTGTTAGATATTTTAGCTGGAGATATGCAAAAGGGTATTAAGCTTCAGACAAAGCATCTGGAGGCCTTGATTGAATTGCACAATATGACTGGGACCTTTGCAAGGAATATTCAGCACTTATTTTCTGTTTCTGATGTCCGGGTTTTAATGGATGTGCTTAAATCTGTGTACTTGCCTTATGAATTGTTTAAACAGAGGTAAAAGTGTATTTTAATTTAAAGCATAATTGAAAAAAATGATAAATTAAGTTTGGCTGATTATGCCTTTTGGCATTTGGCTTCAGTATTATGGAAGAATTGGGTGGGTCTATGGGAGAGAATGTTAGCTTCATATCTCACAATTTATGTCTCCAAATGTAGAAGTATAAAATAAGAGGAACAGAAATATAAATTTTAATAAACCACTGGCCTTATGATTTGTCATGCTCGTTATTTGAGAAATGCTAGCAACATACTCTTTTGATCACACTCTATAATTGGCTGAAATTTATTGAAAATTATAATTTTTTGTGGGTTTCACTTGTTATTTAATGTCTCTCTCTGGATTTTGTCGTTTTCAGTAAATTTTAACCAATATAGTATGTAATAGAAGGAGTGTGTTGCTGGCACACTCCTGATTATTATATATATAAACCCTTTTCCAATTCCTATAAATATACAATTTTATCCTTACTCTATCTTTTATTGGGAATATCCTACAGATATGGACAAATGGAGCGTGCCATCCTTTCCGCTGAGATTGCAGGAGTAGATTTAAGAGGAGCTGTTATTCGAGGGTTGGGAGCCCAAGGTGTTGAACTCAGTGAAACAGTTCGCAGGATGGAGGAGTCTATTCCCCAAATAACTATACTTCTTGAAGCAGCTGCAGAGAGATGCATCAACTTCACTGGAGGTTCTGAGGCAGACGAGTTAATTCTTGCTCTTGATGACATAATGTTACAGTACATTTCCACTCTGCAAGAAACTCTCAAGTCACTGAGAACTGTCTTTGGTGTGGATTATGGAAGTGATGGTACTGCTAAGAAGGACATAGAGAAGAAGGATGGAAACCAAAATGCTCGGAGAGTTGATTTGATCTCAAATGAGGAGGAATGGTCGATAGTCCAAGGGGCAATGCAGATCTTGACAGTTGCAGATAATTTGACAAGCAGGTCTTCTGTTTTTGAAGCATCTTTAAGAGCTACTCTTGCTACATTGAGCACAACTCTATCGTTTTCTGCATTTGGTTCAAGTTTAGACCAACACCAGACTATAAACAGTAGTGTAGATGGGGAACCATCTTATGGTGGAAGGGCTGCCTTGGATATGGCAGCACTGCGGTTGGTTGATGTGCCTGAGAAGGCCAGGAAACTCTTTAACCTTTTGAATCAGGTATATATAAGATTAGCTTTATTGTAGTCTCATTTTCTTTTTCTTTTGGTTTAAAATAGATAGAAGGGATAGTGAATAGATTGCAAATTTGAAATTAGGAGGAACCTATATAATGATAGGAATCTATCATATAACCCAATCCTTTTAACACTCTTTTAATCTTTTTAAATCTTCCTTTCCTCCTCCTTGCAGTGTGCTGGAATGTGGTGATGAACTGATGATTTAACTGCCCCTATCCCCCCCCTCCCTAAAATGCTAAATATTCACATTGGTAAATATTATAATTTAAGAAATTAAATAAGTAGGGTTCTGAATTCAGAGTTCTCATGGAATTGGTGTCTTTGCAGTTTGCACATGCCCTTTAATCCCTTTATTTTGTGTCCTTCCATCTACATGCTACTACCATAATTTTCCTGAAAAAGGTGGTGACAAAACATTTATTTTTCTATTTCCTTTATATAGAATTAGATGTTTTTCCTGCAAAAAAAGAAAAGCAAAACTAAAAGGAAAATAAATGTTTTCTTTCATTGAGTTCTTTGCTGCAATCTGAAAATGGTTAATGTAGATTTAAACAACTTAAAATTTAGCCTATTGTTTTCAATGAATGTGATTCATTGCTTTTTTAAGACCACAAGATTGCCTTGGTGTTCCTTTTTCTGTGTGCTGACATACTTTTCCCTGTCTTTTTATTCTTTGGTCTTATATAAAATATGACTATTTTTTGCAGTCTAAAGATCCTCGATTTCACGCACTTCCTCTTACATCTCAAAGAGTTGCAGCATTTACAGATACAGTTAATGAACTTGTATATGATGTCCTCATATCTAAAGTACGGCAACGCCTCAATGACGTGTCCCGTTTGCCAATTTGGTCATCAGTCGAGGAACAAGGAGCCTTTCCTCTCCCTACCTTCAGTGCATATCCACAGTCCTATGTAACCAGTGTTGGTGAATATCTTCTTACTTTACCCCAACAATTGGAGCCACTTGCTGAGGGAATCTCTAACAATGAAGTCAATGATGAAGCACAGTTCTTTGCAACTGAATGGATGTTCAAGGTAACTCATAATATAAAGGAAGATCAAAGTAAACAGATTCAATTTTCCGTTTTGTTACCCTGTTAAGTTTTTTTCCACACGCATTTCATCTTTATAAAAAATCACTTTAAAATTTGTTAGTGTTTTAGCTTTAATATATATATATATATATATATATATATATATATAGAGAGAGAGAGAGAGAGAGAGGGCATATCTTATGAGAGGAAACATCTTATATGAGAGTGAGAGATTAAATCTAGATCTTATAATCATAAATGCAGGATTGAGATTTAATATCAAAAGTCACTTGACTTTTTAAAAAACTCACCTGACTATTAAAGATTTCTGATTCTTTTGTGAAGCTACTTTTCTGTAATTGCAACAAAACAAAAAACTGCTTCTTTACATTGAATTTCAAGTGTCATCATTTCCTGCAATTTGATCTGAATGCTTCAGCATGAACTTAATATTCTTGACACAGCATCAACTTGTTTTCTGCCTTGATATACATGTCTGTTTTCAAGGTTTACCCCGCCTACATGATTCTCGAATAGCTTATAAATGAAAATTTTCCTTTTATGACATGGCAATAAAAATTATCCCCAAAAGTAAGGAAGACGGGGACTAGTTTCCGAACGTAAGTAGATGGGAGAGATGATATATATAGGCTTAGGCTTGTGCATTAAGGATTATTAAAAATGATTCTGACCTTGATATCCTTCTTAGATCGTGAATCTCTTTTCTGTCTGCAAATTAAATTACTAATGACACACTTTTTTCTGTTTAGGTTGCAGAGGGTGCAACTGCACTTTACATAGAGCAGTTGCGTGGGATTCAGTACATTTCAGATCGTGGAGCACAGCAGCTATCAGTTGATATTGAGTATCTTAGTAACGTGCTCTCTGCTCTTTCGATGCCAATCCCTCCAGTTCTGGCTACATTCCAAAGTTGTCTTTCTACTCTAAGAAACCAGCTAAAAGATCTTTTAAAGAAAGATTCCGGAAACCAACTTGATTTGCCAACAGCAAACCTTGTCTGTAAGATGCGACGAGTGAATTTGGATTCATGAATGTTCCTTACCAACTTCAAGCAATCGAGCCCCTTCCACCCTCTCCCTCTTTCCAGACATGTTTTTGCGTTGCAGAGGAGATTCTTTTACATCCAGAATGCCTACTTGCAGTTTTTTGTCTTGGGGGTGAATATACCTACTTGCATATTGAATTTGTAACAAAAGGTATACAATCTGCTGCATATTATATCTTTGGTTTATCGGAGAAAAGAAAGAGTAATCTGTCAGAAATTGTTGCTTTCTTGCTTTCCCCTGTAACGCGTTTCTATCGTTTGAAGCCAATCTACGAAGATGGAGCTCTCGCGCGAAAGTAATCTTCCATGTCTAATCCATCACTTTTAAAGAAGTTTAACAAAATTATTTTTTTAATTTTAAAAATATAAATATAATACGACGAGAGAAATTTAAATAATCAAATACTAACCGAGAAGCCCAGTTATACATTGTTTTGAGTAAATAATGCAGGAGAATGGATCTTATGTGACATTTTCAATTGACAAGATATGTGAAAGTTTTATGTTTATTTTTCTTTCAGTTTCATTATTTAAAATTAAATAATTGATATTATGCGCACTACACTATTATCTATAATCATTTTCATTTCTTAATTAATTTTCAATATATATGCATTATTAAAAGAATACTTAAGAGACAATAGAAATTGTATGACTCTAGTTGTAAAGAAGATATTTTCCCTTTTCTTTTGATGGACATTAAAATATAAGCAAGGTTTTATCAAAATTTGTAAAAAAAAAGTATCAAAAAATAAATTAGAAATATGATTTAAAATGTGTGCTTAAATGAATATCAACTATAAATTTCAGATTGAACCTTATGTCATTATTGTAGGAAATTGATTTGAAAGGATTACTAAACAAGCACTTAAACCGAGTGAAAACCAACATGGGATGAAACAAATTCAGTCCGTAAGGGGAAGCCGAAGACGAAAAAAAAAGTCCTTGTACATACTTTATTTATGGTTCATTTGTTTGGATGAAAGGAAAATAAGGAAGAAAAAATTTAAAATCTAAATTGAAGAAAAAATGAAAGGAAAAAAATAATTTTGTATTTAGAAGTTAATTTTTTCTTTTATTTTTCTTCCAACCAAACAGAAAAAAATACTTTGTAATTATGTTTTGTTTTATATTTTCTTTTCACTCAATTTCTCTCCTAACAAATGGATCATTAAGTTTAAAAATCTCTACATATCACTCATTCTTCATTTCAATCTTATAAAAAAAATCTATTTTTCATAAGCATAAACATTTTTTTATCAGTCATTATTTTGTTGAAAAGTGGTAAAATGTAAATATCCTAATAGTACTAGACAAGACACCAATGACCAAACGCCAACTGCAAGCAAATTTTCCTAATTACATTACATCTACTCAATTAGCTCGAGGGTCAAGGATCCAACTAAGGTTGCCTAGCAAATAAAATTTGAGACTTTATTGAAAATTGAACCCAAATTCATAGAAAGGATAAAAAATAGCTCGGAATCCTTGCTCATTAACTTGTGTTTGCTTGTCAAGTTTTATAAAATTTACGTAAATTATAAGGACCAAATTAAATATTTTTACTTTTATACGTGACACTTATTTTCTAACTTCAGTTGAAAACTTGAACACAATAACGGAAAGGAATTTAATCCCTAATGTTTTAAACTTAACGTCAGTCAATCAAAGGCAATTTTTTACTACCACAAAGTTAAAAAGACACAAAATTCACATTTTTAAAGTTGAAAGACTAAATATCTTTCAAATTAATCCCTGAATTATACTCAAATATATTTGAGGATTCATATAAAAAATATTCAATATTTTAATAATCACCCAAATAATTTTATTATATTAAAAGTAAGTTTTTTTAATGCTATAGTAATAGTTTAACAACGATATTCAGCCAAAAAAGTTTAACAACAAAATTTGTGGTTTTTCAACCCAAAAATAGAACTTATCAAATGCTTATTTGAATTGTATGTTTTTTAATCTACATAAGCCTGTCATCTTTTTATATTTGAGAATGCGTAGAAACTTAATTGAGTTATAAATGAGTTCAGAAAATAATTTTTATATTTTGTATAAAGTTGGAAAATATTTATATGTTGTAAATTCCGTACAAGTTCTTGCATTTACTCATCGAGTCTATCACCATATTAGTCGCAAGGCAATTCCAATGGAAAAAATAGGAATCTATCTTCATTTTCACGTGTTTTGATAAATCATTCCATGTCTTACAGACTTACACTAGTAACCAAAAAAAAAGTTTAAGCAGGAGAGGAAGAGAGTAAAGAATAACATGGAAAAAAAATCCAAAGCTCCAAAAATCGCTCATTTTCTTTCCTTGAATCATTACAATCTTTAATATCGCATGTTCAAAGTATGTATGACCAGTCCTAGTTCATCAACGATTTGACTGTCATTTCGAATAATAAAAAAAGCACAAAGCTTTCTCCTGATATCAAAAGAAAAGGCTTAATTTTCATTTTGACTCGTTTCTTATAACAAGAGGCGACGATTGTTTTCCTGCACATATCACCTCCAGAAACAATCTAGCCAACAAAGATCACAAGGACATTTTGTGTTCCTGAACACCAAATTAAACGCTCTTTTATCCACATGAGACATTTACCTCTAATCACCCAAACAATAAAGATAGGACGTTTGTTCATGAAAGGAGAAGACATTCTGCAACCCAGTTCAACGAAAGTTTTTCATGGAATCGTCAATAATTCTGGTGATCAAATCACCCGGCAAAGACAACCAAGTCCCTGTATTTGCCGGTCCTTTCAATTTTCTATTCAAACACTCGGTAAATAAATATTACTTTTATAGAGGATGATTCACCATTCTCTAAATTACCATTCCAAAATCCAAACCAGTTAACAATTGCTTACTTATACTGGACAACATACTAATCCTTTTCCGCATCAGAAAAATGACATCAGGATTCAGGAAACTAGGGAATAAAAAATAATTCTCTAACCAGAATAAGATCATATTGGATGATATCACACCAAATATATATCAGATATGATGCCATGGATTTGGGAGATAACTGACAACAAATTCAGTAAGTTTACCTATATCCTCTAAACTGGTGCCTTCGGAATGCAGTTCAATGTCAAATTCAAGTCAGAATAAGCAGCAATTTTTTAAACCTGTGTTGGTTTATGTCAACTTAAGACACAAAGGTAATGAAACAAAAAAAAGAAAAGGGGAAACAAAACAAACATTTGTATGCCGAATAAACAAATATCAATCTATTTGTCTCAGGGTATAAGATTCACATGTTACCTCAATACAAGAGAAAACCATCCCCCTCAGCAGCAATGACAATCATTCATGTAATTTTGTGTCGGACATCTTAAATCAATCAATTGATTTCCAGAAATGGGAGAAAAGAAAGACTACACACAATGCTTCAGAGATGAATCATCATGAATCACTTAAATCAAGGTGCAAAACAAATTGTAAGAAAAATTACAACAGTGAAATACCTACCTCAACCCTTTTCTCCATTAATAATATTGACGAAAGGGAGATTGTATAGTCTCAACAAAGCTCTGAGAAGAGAAAAGAGTAAATTCACCCTTGATGATGACAAAAAAAACTCTCCAAAAGCACATTTATGTAAGTCTTGGGATATTAAAGACTACCTTTTTTCTTAATAAAATTCTGACATCTATCAAGAAATTCCACTAATTTGAGCAACTTGGACTTCAAGAAGACCTTCTGTGGCTATGCTTAACAGGGGAGCGTGACCTGCTCCGATCACGGTACCTGTCTCTACCTCCATTTCTTCCATTTCTCGCCCTATAATCTATCCCCCTTCCCCCATCTCGATAACCTCTAACATCATGCTCCCGAGACCTTTCACGATCTGAGTCTCTATCTCTATACCTATCTCGCTCCCTATTGTGATCTTTATCACGATGCCTATCCCTATCACTTGAATCGCTTCGTCTCCTTCTCTCAGATTCCTTCTCCCTCTGTTTCCTCCGTTCTTCTGCCTCTTTTTCCCGTGCTAATCTTTCCTCTTCATTAGCTTTCTCCTTAGCGGTCTGAGAAACAGTACCAACTTATATCAAAAACATTTTATAAATATTTTAGTGTGTAAAATAGTTAAAGGCAACCAAACTCGCCTTAAACTCATTTATGAAGTCGCGAACCATTCCATAACCAACATGCTGCTTTCCTGTGACATGAGATTGAGTCCTTTCTGCAGCATCATTTGCCACAAGAAAAGAACCACATATTTCACAGAGTGCCATCTTCTTCTCCTGACCAAGCATCAACACCTTATCATTTTGAGGTTGCGTTAAGGCTGTTTTCTCAGCATTAAGTGTCTCCACCTGTAAGAGAAACAACCCCCCCCCCCCCCCCCCCCCAAACACCCCCAAAAATGGAAATTTAACACAAGGTTCTTCAGATATGCCAGAGCTAAATCTTTATAAGTTAATTTTATATGAAAGGGAAAAAAGGTATCGCATCATCTTCAGCACCTTTCTCATAAGAGCTTCAGCCTCATCAACCTTCCCCGCTTCGCCAAGAGATTCAACTTGTTCCAGAAGGTTCTTTATTTTCTCCTCCAGCACAGATAGCTGCTCAGATTTTTCGGCTGTCAGTGGTGGTGGTGGTGCTGGCTCTACCTCTTGAGCAAGACGTTCTCGCCCACGTCTTACTCTTCTATCCAAGTCCATCACCTGGGATTACAGAAAATATTAAGAATGATTCGTCAACATACAAACAAGAGTAAATTCTGGAGTGTTGAGACTTGGGCAGGTGTGACAACAGGGAGGTGACCTACCAATTTCTCACAAAATTGAGAAAGTTCAGCTTCAAATTTCGGTACATATGCATCATGTCGTGGAGATTTCTCAAAACTGAAGTCACCAATACCGTAAAACTCATTAAATCAGAAACTCAACTATATAACTATGGAATAATCTAAAAACAATATAATGAGACTTGTGCTTTTCATTTATTGGCATATCTTGTTATCAAATGTACACATATGACAAATGTAAACTTATGAAAAGAAGCAGCATCAGTAAGGTTTGTATTGAAAAAACCACTATAGCACCAATTGAAGCAGGAATTGTGAAACTTATATTGAATATGGTAATGTAAACTGAAACAGGTTAATAATAGAACTAGGATCTACTTTAAAATGAAATTACAAGTAACACAACGTTAAACCAACTTCAACACAATAATAGAGTACTAACAGTAGCAAAATTTTTGTAACAACCACACAGGAAACCGCCATCTAACATTAAAATAATATAAAATTACATCTTCATACAGGTATGCCTAACAATCAGAAACGTAATAGTTTCACACTGATTTATTAGCGAATATTTGCATACAGCTCATCATTAGAAATCTCATACAGTTCATTTACAAAACCTGAATTATATGAACATAAATTTACTTGTTCACCTTTCTTTCAACTTCGGGTCATGTATTCTCGGGCAAGGTCCTGCATCAAAATTTACCGCACATTAAGCAAATGGGTAAAAAATGAGATTCAGCCACAGCCATCAAAACAAAGAAGACCCCTATGGTTGCAGAGGGAACTCAATTCAAAAGATATATTAGTAATGAATTCATTAACTAACCTCAGCGAAAGCTCAGAAAAATCATACAAATCAAAAACACTCTAAAACGAAGGCATAACAACAATCTAACACGCGAAGTAACAGTGACAGTGTAGTTGAATTGACATCACACTACAGAGAATTGAAATTGAATGGATTGTGATAGAATTGAAGCGCACCGAGATCACTGCGCGTGTTGACGAAGAGATCGTGAGGGCAAAAGCGCACCATGTAGAATCCACACACTTCCTTATCGTCCCAACTCACTTCCTTATACCCCTTTCTCTCTTCCTCCGTCAAGTTGCGCGCTGAAAAATTCACCACACACAAATACGTCAATTTAGGAATAGTGGATTTCGTGAATTGAGAGTGCAAAAAGGACACATGTATACCTGCACCCATGAGTTCGTCGAGTAAAGCCCTCTGAGCGTCCATAATGAAACGAAGGAAAAGAGTAACCCTAATTCAAATGAATATGGGAAAGGAAGTATAAGGAATACGGGGTTGCGAATTTGGTTTATAGGGTAGGGTTTGTGGGTGCCTTGAACACTTTTCCTCTTTCTTTTCCTTTTTATTTTTTTATTTTTTGTTTATTTCTTCCTTTGTGAATATTTATTATTATTGTTAATTATATAACACTATTAATGTAGTATTGTTTTCATAAATTATTAAATTAATAATAAAATTTTTTAAATAATAATTTAGTGATAAATCTTGACTTTTGAAACATAATTGTATTTGTTTATTTTAAAAATAAATATTAATAACATATTTATGAATAAAAAAACAAAATAAATATTCGCTCAAAATAAAATTCCTAGAACTCTAATAACGGGTATTATCACTCCTCATGTACTAGCTTACTCAACTGGACTCCTTGAAATTTTTGACAGGTTTAAGATTAAAAAATTAGAATGCATTTTGAGAACACGTTTTAATTATACTTCCAGATTATTCTAATTCGATCTAATATTATATGTTTTTAAATATATAATTTTAAATAATTATACATTAATAATGTAACTTTTTGACTTAAAACATTAGCTTAATAAGAGAGGACCAAAGTGTATCGAACATAATAGAATTTACCACATGGATATCGAAAATGTGAGTAGTGAAGCTTGAAGTAGTTTCTTTTGAAATAAATGAATATTTCTCATTTTTTTTTTATCTTATTCAAGATTATGTATAAGACTTTGATCTCGCAAGCTCCTAAGTGATAAAAGAAAAATGACAAATTATTCTTTCTTTTTTTATTACTTTTTTTTCGTTATGTATAAGACTATATTGTTTCTATTTTTAATTTTTAAAAAAGAATTATTAATCCTTTAACTTTTTGAGAAATCTTTTTTTATTAGTGGTTGTGAATAATTTATTTTTCTCCATCTCTATGATTTGTTTCTATTGAAAACATTAAAGATAAATATAAAAAAAAATTGATTCATTCTTATTAGTCAGGAGATAGTCATCTTAGAGTGATTCTTTTATATCCTCCTATTATACTAGTCTTTTTTTGTGCAAGTAAAATAAGAGACAAAAGCTCAACATTCATGTTGGTGGTGTCACCGCACAAGAACGAGGAGCCCAAGGCCCATTCTTCTGTTGCATTGCGAATTAAGCCGTCATACCCAGAGTTACCAGGATTGCCTACTGAACTTCTATCGGTATTAAGTTTAAAGTAAGGTTCCAAAGGAGAGAACCACTTAACAACGGCATATTTACGTAAAAGAGGTGGTTTTTTTATGCTGTTTTTAATTTTGTTACGGAAAGGAAATAAGTTGTAACATATGATTTCTGAAAAATTCTTTTTAAATTAAGTCATAAACAAATTTACAACTTTTTTAAAAGTCTTAATATTTGATACAATTTATCTCTTTTTCATAAAAAATTTAAAAACAACTCTCATACTGTAATTAAAAAAAATCACTCCTTTAAGGTAAATATGCCCTTAACAGCCATATTGGACATAGAAGCATTGTTGTGTTGAATATCATCTTAGAGAATCTTATGAATGGTAATTATCTGGTTGATGCAAAACCAAAGAGGTCGTCATTCTTTATCTTGAAAAACCACTTCGTTGCAAGCTCACCAAATGATCCAGCAACAAACCCCAAAAAAACTGGCATTTGTTACCCATATATAGTTATTCCATTAATAACATCAATCTAATTTTTGTTGAACCACCTGATGGGTTCACAAGTCTTCTTTGGGAAGAATTTAGGGGAGTTCTGCTTCCTTGATTTGTGTTACCGTAGCTCTAGCTTTTTAGCCTCCTCGATAGCAAAAGTAAAATAAAATAAAGGTCTTAAGGATCAGGTTTGGGTTCAAAAAATAAAATAAATGTAATTATTTTATTGATGATTTAAAAAAAAGTAAATGCATAATTTTAAAATAATAATAATTGAAATATTACACTCACGCTCGTCTTAAATGAAAACAAAAAAGGATACTTTATAAGAAAAAGATACGTTTAATTACAATATGAATATGAAAATGAATTGGAATATGAATATGGAACATCAAATTAATAGATATAGATTCCAATATAAATATTATTTAAATACCCGTATTATTGCCATATATAGTAGTTCCGATTTTAGGGACAAACATCACAAAAAGTCTTATTATATATCCTGCTTATTGGACTGTGAGAAAACCGTTCACTGTTATAAATCAAATTAACAGATTGAAAAAACATCCATTTGTCTGAATAGTGACAAATTATCCATCTAAACATTTGTACTAGAAATGAAATCAATAAGGATCTTTCTTGCAAGATCTTGAGTTCAAGATCTTATTTACACTGGATCTCCAAATAAAGAAGTTGAAAATATCTATTTTTTAAGATCTGCACGTTGTTAAAAAAAGAATAAATTTTTTTTTCCTTTTTTCTTAAGATTTCAAAATAAGATCTACCAAAGTAAAAAATAGAAGAGATTTTTAATTCTATTTGACATTATGAAATCTACCAAAAAGTAATCTAAAATTTCAATTTGAAATCTTTCATTAAAGATAAAGAAACTCTAATAGATATACAAGTAGCCAGAAGAATAATATATAAAAAAACAAAACCAAGTGCACAAAATTTCCATGTCACAAAAAGAAATGAATGGTGGTATGAAGTAATAAAAGTCTAACCACAAACTTCTCTTATCCAAAAAAGTAGCATATGTGACCCAAGTAAGTTAAAGATTTCTAAAGCTGGGACAAAGTTGAAATCCCCAGAAGCACAAGCATGAATGACTCAGTGGACAAACTGGTAATCTTCCTAGCAAAGAGAGATGGCATAGACAAGGTGGTGAAGACGTTCCAGTACGTGTCAAAGCTCGTAAACTGGCACGTGGAAGGCACGCAGGTGGATATATCGAAGAGGTTCAAGCAATGGGAAGTGGCCTCAGGGCTCAGCAGAAAAGCCTTCAGAACCGGAAGGTTCCTCAGCGGCTTCAACGTTCTTCGCAGAAACCCAGGCTCCACCCTTTCTCTTAGGCTATTAGCGGTGCTCGCAAATGCAGGGGAAATGGTGTATTTCTTCTTCGACCACTTTCTTTGGTTGGCGAGGATTGGGACCATAGACGCAAGCTTGGCGAAGAAGATGAGCTTCATATCCGCGTTTGGTGAGTCTGTTGGGTATGTCTTCTTCATCATAGCTGATTTCATTATGCTAAAAGAAGGGCTCAAGGAAGAGAGAGAGCTGAGAAGCTCCAAGGAGGAAGAGATCAAAAAAGGAATTCAGAAGATCAGAAGCGATAGGATCATGAGGCTAATGGCAGTGGCTGCTAATCTTGCGGATTTGTTCATAGCAATAGCGGAGATTGAGCCAAACCCTTTCTGCAACCACACTTTTACACTTGGCATCAGTGGCTTGGTTTCTGCTTGGGCTGGTTGGTATAGAAATTGGCCTTCATAAACCTAAGCTAGCAAGACCATGCTGGCTGTATTTTTTTTTTTTTAACTTACGTCTAATATTAATGGATGCTGAATAAATACTTTAAATTTAATCGTGTCTGGCTTATAAACTCTTAACATGGTTTTTTCCTTATGTGGGTACGTGTTTTCTGAGAGTTATTAAAAAAGAACATCTGAAAATCACCATCATTCTAAGAGTTTACTTTGCCTAATTTCAGTTATAGATGTCCTAAAAGTATATTTATTTATAGTACAAGACGCAAAATGTAAAAAAGTATCCTTTTTTAATTATATATGGTGTTAAAAGATTAATATTGAAAAATATATATCAAGGCAATGTATATGATAATGGTGTAAAATGCAAAGGATTGAATGTTAATTTTCATAGCAATTAGGTAGAATATAATCTATTTAATTGCATTTTATTTTTGAGTAAATCACGTGAAATAATCTTGTTTAAGTTGAAAACAACAATGGCATGAAAGAATATTAGTTCTCTCCATGAAGATTTTTTTCTTTATACACAAATTTTCAATTTACGGCCTTGTTTTATGGAATCAAACATGTTACTTTCTTACAAAAATAATAGTACTACACTTTGTCTAGTCTTTTTTATTTGAGTTTAATAGAGTTACATATTGCAGGAGACATTATCACAAGGATCAACCTATTAAAAAACAATTTTATTGTCACTTTTTGAGTAATTATTATCGAAATCGGTTATTATCCCAAATTTATTTAAATACTTTTTACAAGCTCAAAATAAAATGCTAACTTATAAATTATAAACGTTTTATGAACTTCATGAAAGGGTTTTTTGTGAAACTCTCGGATAGTTTCTCTAAACAGAGTCTAAAATAAGTAAGAATGAATAAGATTTGTAGGAATTCAAACAACATTAAATTTGTGTAACTCTGATTTATTGAAGTACTGGTAGGAATTAAAAAATCTTTTCTCTCAAACAATATATTGTTCATTTTGATTTTTTTTTTTTTTTAAATACACCTTAACATTTTCAACTTCATATCTGCCTATTCTTCAACCTCAACCTCTCTACTATCTTCATTCCTACAGTGAATTTGAGCAAACGGGGACATGAGTACGTGTATACATTTTCAAAGAATGAATTAATAACACTGGCTGATGAATGCTGAAGATTATCTCGAGGTATAACAATACTGACTCATGGCAGAATAACAATACTGCATGATGAGATCCTTAAAGGTGTAACAGATTAAAAACACCATTAAGTCCTTCACTGATGTTTTTCCATTTCTTTTACAGTCTAAATGTATAGAATGAGATTCAAACTTTATTTATCTTTTCATCGAAATTCAAATTAATAGGATCTCTTTTTCTTAATGAAGCGGATGATTATAATTTTTTTTTATATAATATGCACCCAAGGTACGTAAGATACTGATTTCTCTTACTGTATGTCTGTATCAAACAGATAGTGCAAGGGAAAAAAAAAAATAAAAAATCACCTAAATGAGAATCAGACACATTTCTTCCCAAAATTAAATGTACGCTCCTTCTATCCTGTTTTTCCCTCTTCAGTTTTTTGAGTTTGTTAATCAATTAATTAATCAATAGTAATATGTAGCAGACCAATTTCATAGAGTAACTTACCCCACGCATAAAGAAAATTCAGTAATATGGAGGATTACAATTTACAAATTACAACTACTACTAGTTTATTTTTATCATCTTAAATTAATTATTTTTGAATTATTTTGAATAACTTAGGAATAGGATAATTTATTTAATTTAGTTATCTTTAATTTGTTTCATTAAATTATCTTCAATTTTAACAAATTAAATTTACATAAGATTTGTAATTATTTAAAAAAGAAAATGAAATATTAATGGATACAATTATTTTCACAAAACTTGTTATCTCTCTTCCCTATTTCTATCCCTATTCCTTACTTTTTCCCCAACATAATATCTATAACATATCAATAAGAATATCTATAACTAATTTACCTTCAACTACTCACGTATATGTAAACCGCTCTTTATTGACATTCAGTATCTTCTCACTCAGTATATCTAAACAGCACAATGCCTCTGTAACAAAAATACGGTATTAATTGTATTCAAATTATAAGATTTTTCATGATTATGCACATTTTTATAGCTTCATGGAATGAGGGAAAAGGACAAGAGGAATGTATCATGAGCAAGCACGCCTATTTTTTTGTTCAAAATTTTTTTTAACCTACGAAATTAATTGTTATGATTGTTATTTGCTTTGTTTTTTACTATTTGATTTTATTGCTGAAAATACTATTTTCAAATTATATATATATATATTTTTACTTATATTTATTGGAGTTGTAATCTTTTTTATTTGTTGCAAATTTTGAACGACTATTCATAACTCTTTCTGCGTTAAATGACTAAACAACCCCTCTTTGAAAAGCAAAGACAACAAAAAACTATAATTAGTTTTTCTTCCCTTCAAACAAGTATTATTTTCTTTAGTGTCAAGAATCACACATAAATTTTAAGAATTTTTAAGATTACGAATACCTTATTGTTTGGAGACTTAATACTAAACATAATAAGCAACCTTACCTATACTATATATATATATATATATATAAAATTATTTCTGAATTTAAACTTTTAATCACCAAGTCACACACAACTTTATTAATACTATGACTAATTAAGATAAAATTAATAAAATTCAATTACGTGAAAATTGATAATCACCTAAACATTTTCTTGTATTAAGGAATTAATTGGCATTTAATAGACTAATCGATAGCAGTATATATAATTTAAGAGACTAAACATGTATTTTCCAATTACTTACGTCATATTCAACGAGCCTTTTTTTTTTTTTTGTAAACAAAATGAAGTTAACCTTAATAAATGGCGATGAAAGAAAGGCATAGCATAGGGCGGTTGACTCAAGTAAACAGCGTTCCAACGCTGTTTCCTTTCTGTTTCTTTCTTCTTCCTTCCTTTCCGAGATCTACGACGTTGTTGTTGTTGCAGCGATTCTCTAGATCTTGAATAGTGTTTTCGTGTTCGGTGAGATGGAAGAAAGGAAGCAATCGCGTTATGTGAAGTTGACTAAAGACCAGACACCTCTCGAAGACATTACCCCTGGCGAACTCAATCTGCCAATTCAGGTTCCTCAGGTAACCAACGCTTCCATTTCTACACTTTCTTCTGTTCTTTACCCCAAATCTAGAAGATTGAAACCTTATTGAAGGGTTTATTCTGTTCCACTTGCGCTTTTAGTGAAGAAAACAACGGAGCGGATAATTAGTGTGTTACTGTGCAATTGCAGTCAAATAGGTACAATCCCCCTTTTTTAGGTCTCGGAACACAAAATCTTGACTCCTCACTCCTCACTCACCACCATCATTACAATGTGAATTTGGGTGGTGTGTCTCTCATTTTAGACTCTGAATTCGCTTGCTAGCGTGAAATTGAATCTATGAACAATAAACACGCGGCAACACCGCAAATTGAATCCATGAAGCACAAACACCAAATCGAATTACGTGCGTGAGTGTGTGTATAGAGAGAGAGAATGGGGTGGTTCATACTAGTCTAATGTTTAACATTTTTTCGCACCATTTTATAACCTCGAACATTATGTAATTTTTGCTGATTAAACTGTTCATTTATAATGTAAATCTTATAAAATTTAACAAATAAAAGGTCAAATAACACGCAGACCAGACACGATATCGAAATGTGGTGTTCATGCTTTGTAGGAAATTGTTATGATAATCGATCTTGGATGCAGAGTATTATTGTTTTTGCACCATCTTGCCTGTCAGTTTGTGATGAGTACAACTTAGGACTTAAACGAAATAAATAAATTATATTGCTTAATGCTGTTATATCTATACAACAGTTGGGGATGGCAAACGAGTCCCAACCACCTGACCTCCCCCCAACTTTACTGGGGCTAGATTCAGGTTCGGGTTTTCTCTATTTTTATGAGTTAGGGGATGCTCATACCCACCCCCGCTGTTCAGGAAAATTACAAAAAATACCTTTATGCTTGAACATGAGAATCTGTGTGCTCTTCCACTTCGACGCTCACAGGTTGGTACATGTTGTTTACAAAACATACTTAATTTGAATTTTACAAATCATCTTTGTTAACCAATTGAGAATAAGGAATAACAATATTAATCAATTTAGAAAGATGAGTAAGAATAAATAATACTAGTACAATTTGATAGCTCTTTGACAAAAAGCATCTGCACAAAACATGGAGAAATGTATGCATTAAGTGACATAAATGTATATAAAAATGGTTAAGAAAATAGTATTTGGGGGTGGGGCAGGGAAACCCAATCCCCACCAGGGGTAGGGACGGCTACTTATTTTCCACCCTCGAAAGGAATAGAAACTGGGTCGAGGATAGAGTCAAGGAGCGGGGATGGGGAAGGCAAAACTTGCCTACACCCCATCCCTTAGAAACTTCCAATGATATCAGCTTTTAATTTAACTAGGTATGCATTTCTGATTTTGAATATAAAATTTCACTCAATAGTTCTAGATCTGAGTCAGAGCAATATGAAAATGTTAAAAATGTGTGTCTGTATATTTTTGGGTTTTGAGTGACTTTTTATCTATAAGTAGATAATATCTGCTCATGGTTTTTGATACTTTTCAGTTGGATGTTCGCAAGTGCCCTGAATGTAGACAGCCACTACCTGAAAGCTATGCTCCTCCTGCAGATGAACCTTGGATGACTGGGATCTTTGGATGTGCTGAAGACAGAGAAAGCTGTAAGTTAATGCATGACCAAGCTCTTAAATTGTGCTAGAATTGGGATGGTGGCTATGATATATTCTAGATTAGTTAATTGAGATTTGGGAATGTTCATTGTGTGTTAATAGCCTTCAATGTGTTAATTTTTTTCCAATGTAAATTTTCCAATTGATGTGATCTAAACTCAGCTATGGAAGGCTAGAATGCAGATCCATGAATTCATTTAATACTAACTAGTTGTCTAGCCAAAGACTAAAGTAAAGAGTGAACAGAAGTATCACATAAAATTTCATTATAAACTTCCTTTGACCAAGTTGTTCTCTTACTATCAAAATATTTTCAATATATGTATGGTTGGGCTATGCCTTAAACTTCCATGTGAAGGATTTATATGCATGGCTGGAGTTTGCTGACATTTGACATACTATGGTAAAGAATTGCTTCCTTTGACATTATTTCCACCTTCTTTGCAGGCTTGACCGGACTGTTTTGTCCTTGTGTATTATTTGGGCGCAATGTAGAAAGATTGAAGGAAGACACTCCTTGGACTGGACCATGCATTTGCCATGCCATTTGTATTGAAGGTGGTATTTCTCTGGCAATAGCAACTGCAGCTGCAACTTCCATCTTTCCTGCTATTGACCCGGGGACTGTATGTCTCATTGTTGAGGGTTTATTGTTTACATGGTGGATGTGTGGCATTCACACTGGTCAAGTGCGCCAATCCTTACAGAAGAAATATCACTTGAAGGTACATGTCTTGAAAATATTTTTCATTAGGACAAATGGTCAACATCAAATCTGGAATGATGTATGTCAGACATCCCTCATTCCCTCTAATGAGACATATTCTTTGGCTTGCGCTAGATTTGTAATGTAGAACCAATGCATGTCAAAAATCATATCCTTCTTCAGGAGCCTGTTCTGTTACAAAACTTACTTTATTTTCTTTTTGAGCAAAATTATTTGGTGATAAGACAACTTTTTATGCAAGCGGATGCATATTTTGAACTACACAACTGGAAAGGAAACAAAGGTAGACTTGCTGTCTGTAATCTTAGTATCTAACCATGAAATCTTGAGAAACTTATAGCGTTGTCATTTGTTCTTTCAATGCTACAAGACTGGGCAGGGGGTAGTGTTGTTGTATTGCATGTCATCTCTTCTCTTATCTGTTGTAACTGGTAGATCCGCTCTTTCTTGGTTTTCTATGATGGCCTTTGTCTATAGAACAATTTCAAATTGTACGTCAGTTCTTAGAACAGGGCCATCCATGCTAACATGTGGGTAACTGGGTAAGAACCCCGTCATTTGGCAAGGCTGCCACAGGATCAAATGCGTAATGGTGGTTATTGGTGCATATGCGCAATGGAGAACTGATTTTTATACATGAAACTTGTTTTTGATTGCTTACTCATTTGTTTGTGATTGCAGAATTCACCGTGTAATGCATGTTGTGTGCACTGCTGCTTTCACTGGTGCGCCCTGTGTCAAGAACACAGGGAGATGAATGGACGACTCTCAGATAACATTTTGTCAGAAATGACCGTTGTAAACCCTCCTCCGGTTCAAGAGATGAAATCCACTGATGACAAGGAAACTCCTGAAACGTCTTCACCTAACAACAGCGAGCATACTGATTTGGAGATACAGGCTGTATAAGGAAGGCGTCATACTATTGTTAATATTCTGGGGGGTGGGCAGGGGGCAATACTATGCTTTAGAGAGCCAAACAAATTATATCGAATCCTTAATTTTTAATGTTTTCCGGCTTCAACCATTAACCCTCTCTGCAAGTGTCTATCTTTTCATTTTGATGATATGCAAGTGCATCTTTCAATTTTGTTTTTCGGTTTATTTTTCATCACTGTCAAGATTCACTTATATTGATGTGAAGTAGGTAAATATGATTAAAAAAATTAAGCCTAAAATTAATCAGGCAGTGATAATGAAGTAAAGAGTAAACCTCGAGTAAGAAATGTTTAACATCGAGACCTACCAACAAACCTTTTTTGTATGTATATTACTCATCCAATGAATGAATGATGATAAAACTATGAAACGCGGCTACTTTAGCTCTGACGACTTACACATGTTAAAACGTTATTATACCTTCATTTTTTTTTTTACAAACGGCCATTTTATTTACATTTTTAATAAAACAGTATATTTTTAATTGTATAAATTTGTTTAAGTTTTAGCTATTTAATAAAAATATTAGAGTTTATCAGTAGCTTTAAATCTGTTAGTCTGTTAGTTTGTTAGCCTTGTATCAGTTATGCAGTTAGGTTGTTAGCTGTTCTTTCCTTCTTCCGCAAGCTTTGTATCACTTGTATAAAAGCTTTGTATCACTTGTCATATTGAATAAGAGAAGAATCATTCAGTTCTTATTTTCCATGTGTGATTCATAAGATGGTATCAGACGAAATCTTTCTCTAATTCTTCTTCTTCTTCTTGCTTCCGCGAAAATGGCGTCTCCATCTTCAACATTTCCGGATCCCATTACTAATCCTGCAAATCCTCTCTACCTTCATCCTAATGAAAATCCCTCTCTTGTTCTTGTTTCTCCTCTCATGAATGGCAAGAACTATCATACCTGGGTTCGTGCCATGAAACAAGCCTTGATATCGAAAAACAAATTTGTTCTAGTGAATGGCAGCTTTCCAGTTCCCGAACTCTCTGCTCCAAATTATTATGATTGGCAACGTTGCAACACCACCGTTCTTTCATGGATTCGATGTTCTCTTACAGAATCCATTGCCCGATCCATTCTCAATGTCGAAAGCGCAGACAAAGCTTGGAAAGACTTGCGGGATCGATTTTCTGAAGCAGATATTTTTTGCATCTCCGATCTTCTTGAAGAAATATATCATCTACATCAAGGTGATCTTTCTGTTGGTGATTATTTTACTGAATTAAAAATTCTTTGGGATGAGTATGACAATCTGGATCCTATTCCCTCTTGTCACTGTGAATCATCCTCTATTTTTCGAATCTCTCGCGAAAGAAATCATGCTGTTCGGTTCTTGAAAGGTTTAAATGATTCGTTTGCTGCAATTCGTTCTCAGATTATGCTTATTGATCCATTTCCTAAAATCAACAGAGTTTTCTCCCTTGTTATTCAACAAGAACGGCAATTCACTTCAGAAGCTATGACCACTGCACAATTAGAATCGAAAGTGTTTGTTCATAACACAGATAATCGCAGCAGTTGTGACAATGATTATCACAACAAATATGACAAAGGAAAAGGTCGTGGTCGAGGCCGAAACACAAAATTGTGCACCTATTGTGGTAGAACAAATCATACTATTGAGACTTGCTTTGTCAAAAATGGATATCCTCCTGGTTATAAGACAAGAAATGGATCAAAGACAGTCAATATATCTGATTCTTCTTCAGATAACTCAGCTGATTCTATAGTTCGTTCCAAAGAACAGTATCAAAGCATCATTGATATGCTACATAAATCCACGGTAACTGAAAATGGATTATCTTCCTCACAAGCTTCAAAACTGGTACAGGTCAATGCTTCTGCCTCCAGTGTTACTCTTGGAACTTCTGGTGAGAATCCAATTGAGTGGATTTTGGACACCGGTGCAACTGATCATATCACTAATTCCTTTCATTCATTCTCCTCTTTTTCTATAATTAAACCTGTTTCTATTAGATTACCGAATGGATCAAGTGTGTTTGCATATCATTCAGGCACCATAATTCTCTCAAATGACTTGATATTAAAAGATGTTCTTTATGTAAAAGATTTTCATGTTAATCTCATTTCCATTTCCAAGC
>PYAF01005694.1:181947-192206 GCA_007407185.1 Glycine tomentella
TAATTTTACAAAACACTTTAAATCAATTTAGGAAAGTTAAAGAAATAATTTTTAAACATAAAATGTCTCAACATTTTACTTATATTTCTAAATAAGTAATAATCATTTTATGAGATTTTCAAAGTGATTTTTTGAAGTGATTGATCATCTATTTTCATAATAAGAAAAAATATTTTTTTTAAAAAATAAATATATTATTTTTAAGTTTTAATATATATATATATATTTAATAAGTTAGCCTAATAGGTTAAATATGTTTTTTTAAAACTTAAATTTTAATTTTTTATTTAATTATGTTTTTCAAAAGTATTAATATGAACTTTATAATAAATAAGTCAAATCAAATTATACCTTAAACAAACTAGATTTAAAGACTTGGCACATTTCCATCCATACCTGTAGCTTATATATACCTCTTAGATCCGTCCTTGTGCCCTTATTGCTTGGTTTCCTTAAATGAAGTTTGCAATTTGTAGGTTTTGTCGTCCACAAATTAATTCTGAAAATAATTTTCATTTCTTATTTTACATAATTTATCCTTATATAATATTAATAAGTGATCGACTTGAATATATATTTAATTCATGTAAATATGACTAAATTTGTTTTGAGTATTTCCAAAAAAGAGTTTTAATCCTCAATTTTTTATAAATATTCTTATCATCACTCAATAATATCATAACACATCTAAAAATATCACGATCAATTATTATATAGTGACATGAAATATAATATGTTTAAGTGTATGTCATATACTCATATTCAATAATAAAATTTAATTTTAAAAATGTAAAATTTATGAAAACTAATAAGTAATAACTTTTTAGAAAAATAAAATAAATTTAACTTTGAAGTAAAAAATATTTAACTCTTCCAACCACATGTAATATTTTTTAATAATGTTACATAATGCTTTCTAATATTATCTTATCCGTATGGGTCATTCCTCATTCGTTATGTTAGGAGATGGGCATTAGTGAAGTATGGAATGAGATAGATTGCCTTGAAGCTGTCTAGATTGAACCACATGGATACCATGAGTTTCATCTCCATGCACATATTTTCTATCAGAATTCAGACATTAGCCACAAACTCTTGCAGATGCAATGGAGAGCGCACTTGATCCATGTTCCTCGTCAAGACAACACCTGTGCGGATTTTATGGCCAATTTTAAACAAAGAAAGCAATTGGGTATTTGGAAATTGGAATGGATATTAATATAATACTATTTTCTACTTAAACTTCACGCGACACTTTTTCATAACATACATTTCTTTTTCTCTATCTTAATGATATGTTTACTTTTCCACTTATCTTAATATCACTTCTACTTAAATTCCTTACTATTACATCCAAATGATATGAATTCAGATCACTTTTAGTCTCCATATCATGTTAATTTTGTGAATTAGATGTTCACATAATTTTAATTATGTAATTTTTGGTAATATATTAACTTGATAATTTATGTTTAACAAAAATGCTAATATGGCAATGGAGTGTTGATGTGAATGTACTAATGTGGACATGATTATACTAACATAACAATAGAGTGGTACCAAATTATACTTGCCCACTTTTAATCCTATTATTTTTTGAATTACGGGATTTTAGTTTTCATATTTTTCAAACATTCAACATTTAAATTAAAGGTATCTAGCAAAACAAATAATCAACATTTAAGAAATTAAAAAAATACTAATGCTTAGAATTGTTATGTGTAAGATTGTTAAGGGAGCTTTATAAAACCAGCAGCAAAGTTCACCAAAAAAATAAAAGGAAACCACCAACATTCCATACTTCACTAATAAAATTTAATACTTGTGTTTTTATTTTTTGCAAAAGAAAAATTAATTAAGGATATTATTTTAGTGTTAACTTCTAAACATTCTAGTACCAAATATTATTTGAAAAAATGAAAGTATTGTTTAAATAAATAAAAAAACCTATTCAATTAATTAATATGTAAAATTCATATTTTTTTCGATAAATGTTAATTTTTTAGTTTTGTTAAAAATAAAAAATTCATATTCATGTGAATTATAATCATATTAATATTGTGAATTATAATCATATTAATATTATCACTTGTGTCATTATAGAAATTATTTTAACATTTCAAATCTTAAATTTAAGAAACTTTACTTTTCAGACGGTTTTCAAGGGTGGAAAAAATCAAGATACGATATCCTAGCTTAAGGAACCTGAGACGATCGATACTATTGATGGAGATGCTCTAAGTCAAGTGGTAAAGAGTTATATTCATAAATAAATTATATGAAATTATAGATTCAAATCAAATTGCTATCTGTACGTAGTCAAAGAAAAAAAAACAGTCAGTCAATCGCCATTGGTTTTAAGAAGGTTGTTAATAACAAAATAGTTGAACTTTAAATTTGTATTATAACTCAGTTTTGTAATAGAATCGTATTTCCTTGCCAAGCTATACGTTTGCCAGTCCCTTTTTTCTTCCGTGAAGGAAAGTTTTACATGGAACAGAGGAAAATGAAATGGAACTTTGAACCTGCACACATCATCATGTATATAACGTAAATTTTTATGGGCCATTTATCGTCAGTGACAAAAATAAAAACGTCTCTTCTTGCCAAAATTCAGAATGAAATAATGCATATACATGCCCGTGTGATGCCAGATGTGACCGAAAGTCCAAAAAAATGGTTTCAAATCCTCAATTTTTTATTTCATTTTGATTTTACTCATTTTAGCAAAGGTACAAACCCTGAATCCAACATGTAACAAAAGACTACTTTATAATGGTGTATGCCAAAATTTATTTACCTTAACTTCTCTCTTTCTTGGATAATCTGGATATGTCCCAGCTTTTATGTTATGATCAATATTGAGGGTTAAACAAAAACTCAACCTTGAAGCCGAGCCTTATACCGGATGAATTGCTTGATCTACTAATCAATTTTCCATGAATCAGTGATTTCAACTTTCTAGTGATCAAATTTTTGAAGTACTTGATGTGTTTCACAAATAGAGGTTATCGGTAAAGTCAAAAGATATTCTGAACAATAATATAGTAATAAAAACAATACATTACATTGTATAGAGCTTCATTGCTTGACACTTTTATTTTGTGATCATGGTTCCAAAGCTTAAGAGGACTAAAATCAAGTAAATAAAAAGTGGTACTCACGTTTTTCTTCGCTGAATACCAACTTCTATCAATATATCGATTCTATCGATTGCATGGTGATACTCACGTTATCACTTCTATCAACATTCTAACTCAACATCAAGACATCAATAAAAAGTGAGACCAAACTTTTACACTGACTATCAATATATTTCAATTAGACTTTTAATAACATTTATTTGTTAATTTAATAATATATCCCAAGCACTACTCAGCAATTGCTTCCTGCAGCCTAATCCAGAATGTAATTTTTACGTTCTGGATTACATTTCAGAAAGACTAATATGTAATGTAAACTTACATTCCGAATTAGGTTTTTTGGAAGGTTAAGAAGTTCTGGGAAGCAAATTCATAGGTGCAGGAAGGGCAATTGACCCACTACTAATATAAGTGACAAATTAGGGTTGGCCCGGTCCAATTTTACTTACAATAAGGCTTGGGTCCCGAAAAAGCATGCTGCATTAAACGGCAATGCGTTTCGTTTCTTTTCTTTTCTATCTTCGCAACAGTATTTTGTTTCTACGTGGTTTCCACTTTCCCGGCATCGAGGACGCAAAGCAAAACCTCAGCATCAAAACAATGGCGCTTAAAACCCTATCCACTTTCCTCTCACCTCTTTCTCTTCCCAACACCAAATTCCTCACCACCAAGCCTTGCCTCATTCTCTGCGAATTCCCGCGCTCTCAGAAATCCCGTTTGCCCGCCGCCGATTCGGAAGGCACCGGCGCTGCCGCTCCTTCGCCCGGCGAGAAGTTCCTCGAACGCCAGCAGTCCTTCGAAGATTCTAAGCTTATTCTCAAAGAGAACAACAATAATAAGAAGAAAAAGAAGAAATATAATGCTATAAAAGCTTCTAGAGCCGTCGCTTCTTGCTACGGCTGCGGCGCTCCGTTACACACTTACGATGCCGATGCCCCTGGCTACGTCGATCCCGAAACCTATGAATTGGTATTGCTCCGAATTTTGGAAATATCATTATAGGCATTGGCTTTGGATGTTGCTGATTGCGTGCGTGCCTGTGTTGCAGAAGAAGAAACACCACCAGCTTCGAACCGTTCTGTGTAGGCGGTGCCGGCTTTTGTCTCATGGCAAGATGATAACTGCCGTTGGAGGACACGGTGGATACCCTGGCGGTAAATTATTCGTTACTGCTGAAGAGCTTCGAGAAAAATTGTCTAACCTGCGTCACGAGAAAGCTCTAATTGTTAAATTGGTAAATCAAGCGCTGCAACATTTTCTCTTTAAATGAATAGACTGAATCTGAATGAATGACCGAAGAAATGTGAACTGATTACGTGTAGAATTACGATATTGAATCGGTACCGCGGTGCAATCCTTTTGCAATTGTATTTAGCTTAGGTGTTTTAGGATTTTTGGTATAAGGTTATTCAATTAATTGATGGATGGATTCTTGGTGAAATTTCTGACATCTCTTAAAGTTACATTCAGTTTATTTTGTGAAAAATAGAAGCTCGTAGCATATAGTGCAATCAGGAGAACATTATAAATTGTAAGGGTGGAAATTACCTGAAACTGGATAGCAGATTGTTGATATATATACACTTGCATTTTGCTTGTATGTGCGATCAATTGTACTTATGCAACAAACCCGATGCTTTGGATCTGATAAATAATTAAGACTATGCAAACAATTTGAAGGTAAAAATTAAAACCATGCTCTCATTTTATTCAGTGGAAAAATTTGTTACTTGAGACATTTCAATTATCATAGATGATTTCATAGATTCTGCTGTAGTTAAAGTTTCTTTTGTTTATTTCCAATTAATGATAATGAATGAAAGGGATAGAGCTTCTTCGTCTAACTTGTTGAAGTAACCACTTTTAGGTTGATATTGTTGACTTCAATGGCAGTTTTTTGTCTCGTGTGCGAGATCTTGCTGGTTCTAATCCTATAGTATTGGTGGTGACTAAGGTAATAATATGCATACAGCTTATTATTGTTTTACATATGATTTTTTTTAGTAAATGTATGATAGGATTTGAATTTACATATGCGGTTTTCACATTTAACAGAATGCTTTCTTTGTAGGTTGATCTCCTTCCAAGAGATACTGATCTTAATTGTGTTGGGGATTGGGTTGTAGAGGCTACTATGAGAAAGAAGTTAAAGTAGGTATCTTCTTTGTAATAAATTAATTATTAACTTTATGTTTACTAATTGTTTTCTTGTTCAATTATATAGCATTCAAAGTTAACAATGAGAAGGCATTTGCAAAATTGCATAGATTTGGTGTTAAAGCATAGCTTTAGATAAAAATCCAATCCTTCTTCTTTTACTTTTATTGTTACTAAGGAAAACTTTATAACCTAAGTTGAAAAGTCTAACTTATCAAATTTTAAATTCCGATATTCATTGCAGTGTTCTCAGTGTCCATCTGACCAGTTCCAAATCATTGGTTGGTATAACTGGGGTGATATCAGAAATCCAGAAAGAGAAGAAGGTTCTTTTCCCTGTTATGGGTTACGTTTTCTTTTTAACTGATTTAAAAGTTTCTTTTGGGAAGAAAGTTGTTGATATGCTGCTGTTTAATTTTACATCTAAGATGGCATAAACTTTGTTATCCATCTTTATAAAGGTATTGAATTTGTACTGCAAATGTTATGATACTTATGACTGATGTTCATACTGAAAATCATTTTGCCTTTAAAATAAATTATAGAGTTCAATTCCCATGTTACTGTTAACTTTTTTCTTATTTTTCTCTACTGAAATTCCTTTTCTTTCTTTTTCTTTTTTGTTTTTATGTGTAGGGAAGAGATGTTTACATTCTGGTAAGTCTCTGAATTGGAAGTTTTATATGCTTAAGCAGATGGTGATTGACAAACCAGCTGATGTTCCTACATTGATGTTTTTATTCAACTGTCAATGGAATTCATGTGCTTGTGATACCTTTGGCTTATCTCATTTGCATGTAAAGTGGAAGGATCCAGATTTTAAATTGCACTTATTTCTTATTTTCTTTTCCTAATGTAAAACATGTACTAGTCTAGATTTCAGTTCCCACTTTTGGAAGACGGGTGGCTTTAGCATTTATTGTCTCGCTTTCACTTATAACACAAATGTTAGCTTTTCTTGATTTTGTGTGTGTAAAAATATTTTTCCTCTAGTCACGAAGCTCCTAAACTCATTAGTTTGGTCAGGAAATCAATCAATTACATTTTATTTTGCAGGGTTCAGCTAATGTTGGGAAATCTGCTTTCATCAATGCTTTACTAAGTAAGTTATATTTCCATGCAATCCTAAATATTAGGACTTGGCTTTTTTTTTTTTTTTCTTTTTTCTCTTCTAGGATTGAAAAATTGTTTTGAGTGCTAAATATATATTGCTTTATATGTTGAATTCTTGTGTTGTCTTTGTACAGAACTTGGTATTAGTTTTTGCTTTTACGGTCATAGTTTGCATTGTGCTTGAACACTTTCATTCTTTTGATGCTGAACCATCCAAGCATTAGTTTTGTTAAAGTGGTAATCATCAGGTTAAACACCTTGTATATCATAAAAAAGTGTAGGCTTGTATTATGCATATGATATAGAGCAGCCTTTATATTTTTTTTTCTTTGGCTTTCTGCTGTCAAATCACTTTTTGCATAGCTCAAATAGAACTCTGTAAAAATACATGATCATACTTATCAATCATGGGTGGAGCGGCTGCGATAGCGGCGGAGCGGCGCGGCGCGGACCTTCAATGCGACAATAGGTGGTGTCATAGTGCGGTTAGAGATCGCGGTTGTCGTGGGCACGACGTCGGATTCGCGGAGTGGCCGCGATTGCGGAGGGAGCGGGCGCGACGTCGGATTCTCTGTGCACTTCGACCTTCTTCACTTCGTCAAACCGCCATTTGTGACTGCAACCTCCTCTGTGCACTCCGATGCCGACGTTACCTTCTCCGGCCACCAGGTCTTCCTTCTCCGGCGGCCCTTTCTTCTTCTCCGGCGACTGTTTTCTTCTCCTTGAGGTTCTGTCTTCTTCTCCGTTCTTCTTCTCCATTCTGTTTATTCTCCTCTGTTTTCTTCTTCTCCTCCTCCTTCGTTTCTGACTTTCCGTGCTGTTTTCTTCTTCTTGTTGGTGACCCGTGACTCTGTTTTGTTCTTCTTCCTTTCTGACTCTGTTTTCTCCTCTGGTTCCCCAATTTCTAGTCAGCAAGAACATAACAAGAACATAACATTAGAATAGCGGTCATCCCGCTATCCGCTATCCCGCTATCCCAGTTTTGAGGGCGTCCGCTCCGCTATCCGGGATTGATAACTATGTACATGATAGATGTTTTGAACTTTTTTATTTAATTCTTCCCCTTAATTATCTCTTGTTTTGCCTATCATTTAGGCAGTTCCAACTTTCAGGTATGCCTTTTCTCCATATTGACTTTTTGATATTTGATGTCAGAAACAATGGCTATAAATGATCCAGTGGCTGCATCTGCACAAAGATACAAACCAATACAATCTGCAGTTCCTGGAACTACCTTAGGGCCAATTCAAATTAATGCTTTCCTAGGAGGAGGGGTATGTCATTCTGATAGAAATTAATTCAAATAAATGATCCAGTGGCTGCTGTTTATGTATTAATTTGTTTATTTTTTCATTACTCATGCAGAAATTGTATGACACTCCTGGAGTTCATCTCTTCCATAGGCAAACTGCAGTTGTTCATTCTGAAGATCTACCCATCCTTGCTCCTCAAAGCCGACTGAGGGGCCTGTCTTTCCCAGTATGTTCTGTTCAAAACTGTTTTAGGACATTTTACCATCATAAGTAATCTGACTTCGTTGTCATTGTTATTGCCAGAGTTCTATAGTATCTTCAGACAATGTAGAGGAAGGAGCTTCCACTATAGTGAATGGCTTGAATGCATTTTCAATATTTTGGGGAGGTCTTGTTAGAATTGATGTCTTGAAGGTTTTGATTATATGCTTCCAACTTGTACATCTTGGCATTGGACAATTTATTTAGAATTCAACCCCTATTTCTTGTCTAAATAATTCCATCAGTCCTGATAATTTCAGGTTCTCCCAGAAACTTGTTTGACATTTTATGGACCCAAGAGAATACCAATTCATATGGTACCCACAGAGCAAGCAGTTGAATTTTATCAGGTATTGTGATTCAATCTGTTTATAGAGAAACTATAAAAGACTAGACTCAATATTGTTGCTTAAATCTGGCCTAAACTGTAGTTCACAAAACATTTGAGCTGTTTGTGCTTGCAAAGTATGAGAAATTAAGTTTTTATTCATTTCTAAGAATCATTGGAAAAACAATGTTGCTTCTGTTTTCTTCAAGTAATGAAAAAAATTGAGAATGCCATTTTATGATGGGTTTACTGCCATCAGTTTGTAGACTTTCTGCTTCTGTTTACTAGATTATGATACCTGAACAAAAGAACAGTATTTGGTGCTACTGCTGCTATGGTTTCATATGTTTTGTTGCCTAATTAGAGGTGAAGAAGCTATTTCCCTTCAATAATATTATATAGCCTGTGTCAACATACTTAGGTGGAATTTATAATTACTTCTAGAGTTCTAGTTGTGTATATGCAGAGTTGCATTAGACTCTGGATTCTCTCTTTTTTCACTGCTTTGCCTCTTGCAAACTGACTTTATCTTTGTTTGTTGTGGGCAATTTTGGTCCTATTATTCTTTATTCTCTTTCTATATGAGAAGTGTGGTAGGGATATGCACAAATATTGTCATATAGATTTATTAATTTTGATTGTTGATCCATGAGTATTCTTCTCCACTTATCTCTTCATCTCAACAAAATTGTATTTTGTCACTTGTAAATTTAAGGATCTTACCACCTCTAACCTAAATGAGGGGTTATTCTTTATTGTCTCAGACAGAACTTGGATTCCTGCTGACCCCACCAAGTGGAGGAGAAAATGCTGAGAACTGGAAAGGACTTGAATCAGAACGTAAATTGCATATAAAATTCGAAGTTGTGGACAGGTATGATCCCAAGTTAGTTCTGTTAAGATGTAAAAGGTTTTATAATTTATTTTGGCATTCAATTTTGAAACCTTGTTTAGCTCATTCTTTGTGTTGATTGATGAGTCATTTCAGCCAAAAATGCTAACGTTTATGAATAATAGTTAAATATGAAATTTCTTGTTTTTCTATTTGGGCAGACCAGCTTGTGATATAGCTATATCAGGTCTAGGATGGTTTACTGTTGAGCCAGTTAGTAGGTCACACAAAATCTCGCAACTAAAACCTGTAGAGACTGCTGGGGAATTGATTTTGGCTGTGCATGTCCCGAAGGCTGTTGAGATTTTTGTGAGGCCACCAATACCAGTAGGCAAGGCTGGAGCAGAGTGGTACCAGTATGTAGAATTAACAGAAAAACAAGAGGAAATGAGACCAAAATGGTACTTTTAAATTCTGCGTGTTGTATGTATTATTATTACTTGGAGAAAGAGAGGGGGGTTGCATTTTCATTTCTGACTTCTCCGACCAACGCATTTTCCATGTATTATTAATGTGATTTGTTTTCAAATTGTACAACGGTGACATCCTTTCAAAAGGAGGGGAATTTAAAGATAGCAAAGAAATGACATTTTACCATTTTCTCTCTCTGTGTACTGTGTAGAATATGGAATGTTTAGATTCTTCTTAAATTTTCTCATGTAAAAATTCAATCTTGCTAACCGAGGCTGAAACTTTAAATGCGCAAGTTTCAGCAAAGGGATTAGATTGGTTAATAACTTTCTAACCTAATTTTTTTTATCTATAACTTTTGCTAGGGATGTAATCTTTTCTCAAAATTTACCATTAAATTAAAAGTTTCTGTCGTACATCATTTTTATATGTCATAATTAATGTATATAAGAGTAAAATTATGTCTTGATAATTTATTGATCATAAATTAAAATTCAAAAATAGTCTTTTTGTATATGGAAGGGTAAAATTGTGTATAATATCTTTCTCTCTTATATGCGTATAGTTTGAAGTATTAGACAATGGGATATGTAATTTTTTTATATTTATAATTAATGTAATATATATTTTTTGAATTATATAGAAAAATAATTATTTGATTATTTTAAAAATTTGATACAAATAATTTAGGCAATAGGTAA
>PYAF01005694.1:192306-281181 GCA_007407185.1 Glycine tomentella
ATAAAAACGTTCTTCTAACTATATTAAAATGAAAGGTTCATACTTACATTATTCAAAGTTCCCTAATCTTTTATTTGGGTTAGGTGGAAAAATGACAAATAGAAGAAATTAAAATTTGAATTAAAGAAAAATAACAAGAACTTTTATTTTATTTTTCTTGTATTTTTAACCAAAAAAATCCTTATTGTTATTTGTCAATTTTTTTTAAAAAAACATTTCTATTAATTTATCCATTTAGAAATTTAAGACGATATCATTATATTCTCTTTACAGATTTATGATAAATGAGAGAGAAATAGTACTGGAGGTCATTTGTAGTTAAAAATAATTTTAATGCAAGCAGGATATTAATTAATAATTATACTGTATTTGTTAAGCACAACTGAATTATTGACTTCAGTGGATAATAAATAAAAAATAGGAAATAAAATGTAGTAACAGTTCACAACAGGAACAAATTCAAACAAAAGATTATCCTAAATAAGCCGCCACATGGGTGGGCGGTTATAGTTAGTTTTTTGTTTTGAAATGCATACATCGTTTGGGAACGGTATGCGTTTATCCGAAGAAGCATCACCAACTGCTTATTTATGTAACGGACTTGTAATTCATTCATTTCTGTCATAATTTCTCTCTTGCTTTGCTACAATCACAACAATGGCTCCATCTTCTGTCACTGTCACTTCCCGTTTTCATGAATCCGTCACCCGCAATGCACTTCGCTCCTATCTCTCTGAGTTTATCTCCACTTTTTTCTATGTCTTTCTTGTCGTTGGCGCTGGAATGTCCTCACGTGAGTACCCTTAATTTCCATGCATATTCTCTGCATCTTTTCGTTACTAGATAATTAGTACACTGCATATTCATGTTTTGTTCTTGATTTTTCAACATAAAATTGATGTATAATCATAACCATGAAGGATGTTCAAAACAGAAGAAAAAATGGAATTAGATCAATTCCTAAAGCCATTATGGGGGTTATTTATGTTTTCCTTTTTTGGCACATGTTACGCATGAAAAGGATTCTCATTCAGGATTCAGGTCGCAAGTTTTATATTAGACAATTTGCGTTTCTATATTGAGCAGTCAATTATGTACTAGCAATAAGTAGGATGCATCATATCATCTAGGGTTGAGAGTTGTGTTTTTTGTTTTTGAAATGACAGGGAAGTTGATGCCTGATGCTTCACTGAACCCAACAAGTCTGGTTGTGGTTGGCATTGCAAGTGCATTTGCTTTGTCTTCTGTTCTGTACATCGCATGGGACATCTCCGGTGGACACGTCAATCCTGCTGTGACCTTTGCAATGGCAGTTGGAGGCCACATTAGTGTACCAACCGCTCTCTTTTACTGGGTTGCTCAACTCATAGCCTCTGTTATGGCTTGCCTTGTTTTAAGGGTCATTGTTGTTGGAATGGTATTTATTTTTCTCTTTGTGTGTTTATGTTTATGGCTTGGACATGTACATGTTATTTAGTCTCTTTGGTTTTGTTTATGTTTTTTCAGCATGTTCCAACATACACCATTGCGGAAGAGATGACAGGGTTTGGAGCATCGGTGTTAGAGGGTACTCTGACATTTATTTTGGTGTACACAGTGTATGCAGCCAGGGACCCTAGGCGTGGTCCAATGAGTTCCACTGGCATACTTATAGTTGGCTTAATTGCTGGTGCAAGTGTCTTGGCCGCAGGTCCATTCTCTGGCGGCTCAATGAACCCTGCCTGTGCTTTTGGCTCGGCTGCCATTGCAGGCAGTTTCAGGAACCAAGCTGTGTATTGGGTTGGACCCTTGATTGGTGCTACCATTGCTGGCCTTCTTTATGACAATGTGTTGTTCCGTTCTCAACTCACAGATTCAATTCAAGGAATTGGGGTCTAAACTCTCTAGTGTTATGCAATAAATTAAATTCTAGTGTTTAACATTTTGTATTTCTTAATAGTTTTATTATAGTATAGTGACTCAAGACTTGGTATGTAACTTAATCCCATGTTATGTGTTACAAGTGTTGTGGAAAATCTGACATTGGCTTGTATTAGTTTAGGATAACATTTTCACCTGTGGCACTATTCATGAAGTCTGTTCTTGCTAATTGCTAATATAAATCTTTTTTTTAACATGAATGAATCACTATATTTACTCCATTTGTACGACAGTCTTTATAATTTTCTTTTATCTTTCAATTACATTAATAATATTTTCTCCTATTTTTCTTTCTTTCTTTCCTTCTTTTAATCATTTTCATCCTCATCATAAAAATTATTGTGAAAATTTTAAATTATGACATTCTTTTATTTTTTACCTATCAAATTTGGACATCCAATTCTTTTTTTTCAAATAATCTTCTAATTCTCTGACATTCTTTTATTTATTTATTTATTTATTTATTTCTTTCTGTCACATTATATAATTTATAAATACCTATATTTTTCTTGTCAAGTATTTTTATTTTAAACATTATGACGGAGGACAACCAATTGACAGGGTTGTCCTGCATGAGAGCCTAAAAAATTTAGGAATGAGACTGAATGCTCTTGGCAATGTAAATTTTTTACATCCTTATTAGTAATTATCTACATGATGATTTATAATTTTTTACATCCTTATTAGTAATTATCTACATGATGATTTATAATTTGAGGAAGATGTACAAAACATTTTACTGTCTGTACATATCAATTTGAAGATTATGTAAATGAATGTATGCAAATTTAAAATTAAACGTGATAATCAATTTGTTAGATGAGTTAAATACTTTGTAATGTTTCTGTTTTCCCTAAACTTCAGACCAACTCTATTTCTTCTTACCTAAATCCGATCTTAATTAAATTTACACATCTTCATATTTATATTTGAATTTAGGTTTAAAATATTCATCAGGTTATAAAATTTAAGGTCTTGTAGGGACAAGCATAATACTCCAAGGAACTACTGTGAGACTTACCCAACCTATTTCCAAGGAAGCAGAAATTGTTAACATCCCAAAAGTCAACAGTTGTTTCAAAGTTCAAACAGAGTAAAGCCAAACATTGAAATGGAAACTAATTGAAAACAAAAAAGAACTCTCATGTAAAAATAAATGGTAGTAGTTGATATGACTATAACATTAAACATCGCTTTCATCTTTATTATATTGTTACATTCTTTATCCTTTTGACTCGTTTCCCCTCTATTCATTGCAAAACTATCGTTACAAATAGCGGCTGTCAAAAAAGTCAGCTGAGCTAGTCGTCAATTATACCAATCTATATACCCACACATGAAATTATTGAACCTCATACTAGCTTTTTCAATTTGTGTTTTCATGGAGTGCATTGAGGAAAAAAGTTTCCTCTGTTGACATATCTAACATTTTCACATGTAGCAAAGGTGCCACCATGGCCTTGGGGTTCTAAAATCACATCCTGCACGTAAATTTGTCTGCAAGGGAAGGCTCGGCTGCAGTCAAATTTGATAGCCACTTCTGAGGCACTTGTTCCTCTTATGTTTTGGTACAACACATTGCTTAATTGCACAGCTGAGTCCTGCATGGTGCCATTTCAACAAACATGGTTATGACTTGTCATAATATGATTGATTACCCTTTTCTTTTAATTATATACATCTACTAGGAAAGAAAGAGTTTCTCTCTTTGGATTTTAATGGTCATGGAAGATTGGAAGTTGAGAACTTGGTCTACCTGCTCCTGGCATGGCTTCGCTTGATCACAGTAGTATTGATCTACAATTATGGGATTCATCACATTTTGCATCTTTATGTTCAAAAATTTGATGTTCCTTGCATAACCAGAACCTCCCTGCGTTGAGACAGAAACAAAAGATATGATAAGAGGTATCACAATAAAACTCATACCTATCTTGCAATAAATAGAAATTTTCCCACGTAATGATGTGTGTTTTTTAAATGAAAAATCTTTTAAAGCTTTTAGTGCGTCCACCACCGTATTGCGTTCAATGTACAAAAATGAAGAATGACTCATGTGAAATATGGAAAAGATTTAATGCTTTGGAAGATATATATATATATATATATATATATATATATATATATATATATATATATATATAACAGAGAAAATGAAATGTAATAAAAAAAACTGTGAAAAAATCATAATAAACTATGATTGAGGTCAGCTTTGAGCCAATTAGAAGAAAAAGTACTTTAAAAAAAGCTTGTAAGAGGGGCCTGTTATTTCAAATGGTGGTCAAGAGGACAAGAACCAACAAAGTGGAAATTTGTCAACTGTGGTGCACTATTTTACTCACACAAGTTCCAATTCTTGTAGCATTCGTCAACTTCCCCCATGTTTGTCTTATCGGTTTTGCGCCTAAAATTTGGCAATTTGTGTTCACTGGTCTGAATTTTAACTAACTTATTCCAAAAGGCTTTTGAACATAGGTAAAGCCACAACAAAAATTAGTAGGCATAAGTTGAAATTCCTCTTTTTTTCAAGTTCTACTTCAATTTTCTAAACCTCCATTGTCTCTATTCTTTCAACTGTCTCAGGAGTTGTGAATAGCCTAACAGCCTAAATTTCAAATCACAAGACCAACTTTTACCTGCCAAGTCTTAATTCTCACTCCATTAGTCGTTCCTGTTAAGGTTGCTCTGTTCACTACCACATTAGAGACTTCAGCTTCTGAGTTATCAGCTCCCAAGCTTCCAATGCTACAAAAAAAAAAAAAAAAAAATTATGAGTAAAAATTTAACCAACAATGTAAAATTGATTCAAATAAAACTCCAACTTGTACGTATGTGGTGTAATATATTTATGTAATCATAAAACCTTATTCCATGTCCAGGTCCGCAGGTAATATCTGTGGCTCGTACGTTTTGGGACCCGCTTATTATTGAAATACAATCATCACCTTCCATAAACAAAATATGCAAAATATTAAAACGTTTAACTAAATCCAATTTCTCATTTTGCGCGCACACACACATGTATGTATATATATATATATATATATTTTTTTTTTTTTTTCCATTTTGTGGTTCTTACCTGTCCCAATATCAGTGTTGCTTATGACAATATTTTGTGTGTCTGCGACATGAATTCCATCAGTGTTGGGGCTGTCACCTGGTGCTCTGATAACGAGATTTGAAACAATAACATTGAAGCATCCTTCAAAGATTACATGCATTTGAGGTGCATCTTTAAACCTCAGGTTTGTGACTTTCAAGTTGTTGCATTGATAGAAAGTCACGGCCTATGTAACAAAAAAATTCCATGAGTTAGGAAAGCAGAACAGAACGCCCTACATCTCCTTGTAAAACTTTATGGTATACTAAAGAATATTAATTATCTTACTTTTGGTCTTGGTCCGTCGTTGCATTGCTGTGAATCAACGCGAGGAGAGGAAAGAAATGAATGTCGGTATTCATAATTAATATAAATGAAAATTGGAATGAGACAAGTTCAAAGACTTACATGGTTAGTGTTGACTTTGCAGGAGCTTTGCCACCACTTTTTCCCTTGTCCATTGAATGTGCCACCACCACCAACTCTGAAATTTGAAACTCTATCAAACACAATCCAGTGTTGTCTATCTTCTTGGTATGCCGACATTTGAGTCCATGCCTCGATTGTGCCATAGAGCTTACATGATGAGTTAGGAAAATAGAAGAATTACAATGAAATGCTTGTCAAGATGCAAGGTAAAAACTAAAATTAGCTAATTTCTCACTAGGCGTTACTTATGAACATTTATCATCTCACCATAAAGGCAGTGTTGGGTCGACATGGACCAGAAAATGTTATTGGCTTAAGACGATAGATCCTATTTTCAGGTACCACAAGGATAGCCCCTCTAGAACATGCTTCATTCCATGCCTTCCCAAATGCCTGAAGAACAAGAAGAATAGTTAAAAAGAAAAGAAAATTGAAAGAGATTAAGAATGGACTAAATTTACACATAAAAATCTTGTCTTTTCTATTGATAACATGATATGTTACCTCGCTGTCATCTCTTCCATCTGCTTTGGCTCCAAAGTCATCAACACTAACTGTTCCACGAGGCCTAGAAGAAGAAAGATGGGTAGCTCTATTAGCCCTTGTTACAAGTCCAAAATGTTCATGTTTTGTCTTGATCAATCTCCCATCATGCACAGGGTAGTGTTTAACATTTGTTTTATAAAATGGTTCCTCTATGTAATAGCCATTACATAAGACTAATGAAGCGAGGACAATGAAAAGTGAGATAGTTGGCGTTTGTGGAAACATTTGGATGTTTCACTTTGTGAGAAGAAAAAAAACAAACTGAATGAAGGGCGAAAGTTGGAAGTTTGCCAAATGACAAGCAAGTGGTGTGTACTTATAGAAAAATTGGAGCTACTTTTCTAGAGAGGAAATCAATCGTGAGTTAGAAGCAAAGTGCACTAGTTAATTAGAGAATGTTTTCCATTGAGTCTAGAGGAATGGATAATGCATAGCAGAATAGGTACTACTAGTATTAACTACATGGGTACATTTTTATACAAGTATTGCAATGAGGCAATCAATTCTTTCCCATTCTTGAAAATTCAACAACTGTGTGTGTGTGTGTGTGTATATATATATACACGTGATTTATAACTACATGGGTGCGTAATACGTGATTTATAAGTTTTTATACCAAATTAAATCAACATTTTTTTAATTAGTTATTTAACAAAAAAAATTCTTTAATTTTTAATCAATATTTGAAGTCCTTCCATCAATATTAAATATAATAAGATGTTTATAAATTATTTTTAAAATAATACTATCTCTGGTCTTTTATAAAAGAAATAAATTGATTATTTTCTATCCTTTACATAACATCCCCCTAAATATTCATATTTTATATTTTAATTTATATGAAAAATAGGTATGCATTGGCCATTTAAATCTTTTTACATCATCATATAATCATGTATAATAAATTTATTGATTTTTATAATAATTACTTTAAAAATTATATCAATAGCAATTTGTGATTAAATAATAATATAAAATTATATATCTTCGTTATATAACCATTAAACTCAACTTATATTTCTATACTTATGTTTAATTGTATTTTTTTCAGAGTAATTGTAACCAGAGTCGATTAGATAATTAGCATTACTTTTTCCTAATACATTAGGCCAACACACCACATGCAAGTCACTTGCTTAAATATACATATGGAATTGGTAACTGTCCACTCAGAGTAAGTTGAATGCTTCCCCCTTATAAGGAACAACGACCTCTTAATCCAATTTTTATTGGGGTCTTTGACCTTTTGAAATTAAGCAATAGCTAAATCATTTGAAGCAGAGGAGTTTCGGAAGAAGAGAAGAAAAGATGTGTTGTGGCAATATGAGGATGGGATTGCATGTGATTTATGAGTGAAAAACTGGCCGTAATGTGCTGTGGAAATAGAAAATCGAAGCATACATAACATTGGTATGGGGCACGGGACGGGATTACTTCCCAAATCATTTATAAGTCACCGAGATGAAGCTACCACGCTAAGCCCATAATCTCAACATAACCATTAGTGGTAATGTTTATGTCACATTCAGTAAGCTTTTCTTATATCTTGCACCTGCCCTTCTCGTTAGTTCACAAGTTAGGTTGGTTGGTTTGGTTCCAAATTTGGTACGTGGACGCAATCCAATTCAGAACGAAAAAAAAAAAAAAAAAAAAAAAACAAGTGCATCCCATAACCCAATAATTAATGCAGTCTTTTACCGTGAAAGATATATTCTAGTAACTGAAACAGAGAAAACATGAACAGAGGTGGGGATTTAGTTAGATGAGAAGAAAAAAAATGAAATTTATAAAAACCATATATTCGTTTGTGGATATATGGGTAAGGTAGGTAGATGGCACAATCTGTTGCGGAAAAACCAAAGAAAATGTTGACAAAGCAACTAGGGATTCATGTAATGTAAGTATATTTGTATGGATAGTTGACTTGGATAAGAAAAAAAACATATATTTAACATTTTAATAACAACCTACTCAACTTATTAGTGCTGTGTCATGAGGATATTATCTTTACTCAAAACGATTTCTCTTTTATTTTTGTTTTTTTGTCAAAATTTATCAAACGAAATGTCTGTATACTGTACTTAAGAGTTTTCTCAAAAATGGACCTGCTTGTAAGTTGCAATCGAGTTGGGCTAATTAAATTTGGATCAATCATCTCTATAAACTGGTCTAGCATGATCCGGATTCTATTAGATCAATAAATCTGACCAATAATATATTAGGGCCGAACCCATTGTGTGATTAATATGCAATCAATCAAGGTTGTTTGTCAAAATTATACAGTGTGTGCTTTAATTAGTGCTTACACATCCTTCTTTAATTAGTTCTTACACCTCCAACATAACTCAGTAATGACAATCGGATCTCAATTTAACTGTCTTAAAAACGGCATTGTGCACACACAATTGCACCTTCACAGAGTTTAGCAATAATGAAAACTGCTAACGCCTTTTAATTTACTTTCTTTAACATCTTTTAACTGATAATGAGACTTGCATAAAAATCACCCAATTAAAAAAATGTATAATTAATATATTTTAACAAATAAAAAATATTAACAATTACACTCTTTCCAACACATTATTTCACACATTTTTTTCATCTATCAACATACTAAAGATTATACTAACATGTTTAATAGAATGAATTGGCAAAATTCTTCCTAATATAATAAAGGCTACTTCATTATTGAGCATATACCTTCTAAAACAATAGGAGTCCATGGTTCCTATGTTGGCAACCAAAACGATCACACAATAATTGAGATAGGAGAAAGAGAGAAAGGAAAAAGAAAAAATAACATACAGAGTTTATCCTTGTTCACCTGATATGGACTACGTCCAACTATTCACTATATTTTTTCTCACATACTCGTTCAATTGCACTCAGATTACAAGGAAATATATAGATTTAGAAACCCTAAACACTATAATTATTCATGGGTCCAAATCCAAACTACAAATAATAAAATATGAGGTGAACATCATTATTAGACATCGAAAAAAAATTCGGGCTAATGAGTCATACCCAACTCCCTATAGTAATTGTCCTATGACAGGGGTCATAAGAGATCGGGTTCGAGTCCGGTTTATACTTACATCAATAAAAAAAATATACCTTCTAAAACTTCCAGGCTGAAACTGAAAAGAGAGGAACACTGTGCCAATAGATAAACAAGCACTTGTTCTTCTGATGGATGTGGTATCCAGGTATATAGCTTTGCAACAGCTTTGTGGCCAGCCTTATGCCATTGGAGCTGATAGGTACCCTCCCAAATCCAGCCAATTCAAGCCTTGGGATCCATGTCACAAGTTTCTCATGCCTTTCCTTTCTCTCAACTCCTTCACATGCAACAATGTTCCTTATCTCTTCCCCAAGTAACATCTTCTCCATTAGGCTTCTACTTTCTGATGTTCTGGAAGTGGAAGCTTCCAAGCAATCAAACAGTGTGCTATAAAATTTCAAAGCACTTCCCACCCTCTCTGTCAAACTAGGCCCATTATTAACATTTGACTCTTGCTCAGTAATCACCATCACTCTTGGTTGGAGCTTCCACAGGCCATAGAGAAAAGACTCCATCTTATGTGATGGACATGGAGAGAAAGGTGAGAGTGCTGAATCAGGACTTGGATTCACCACCATCTTGTTTTTGGGTTTGGCAAGCATCTCAACAAAAATCCTTTGACCAGTACCCCTCCTCATTTTGACCATCTCATTATCATCATCAGTGGCAAGAAGAGAGTGAAGCTGAAGCACAGAACTGATAGCAAGAGGCTCACCTTTCTTGATAGGCAATTTCTCAGGGTCAAGATTCTCCAAACTGCTTACAACAGGATTGAATTGGAAATTAGGGAAATGCAACCTTTCAGCTTCAACTCCAAGATGCAACCCCATTTGCTCTAAAACCTCCTTATTCTCATGTATGGCTGTGATAGTAATTTTCAGACATGTTGGTGTGTTTGGTTTTAATAAACACTTCATGAGATTAGTCCACTGAAGAGCATTATTTGATGGACTGAGATCAAGGACATTAATCGATGTTTCCCCTTGCATGGCTTCAATAATGGCCTGATTTGTGATGGTGTGTGCGATCTTTATGAAGGGGTAGAAATCAAAGAATAGTTTCTTAAGTAATTGTTGTTCTGGAGTTGATAGTGTTTTTACCAAATGGAGAACTTTGGGTACACCACGCAAATTTTTGACGACTTGGCAATAGGCTAGTGCCTCAATGAAATAAGTGGCAACGCGTTGCATGGAATCTCCATCAGGGGAAGCAAGGTGAGAGAGATGGTAGAGTGCAATATCTGCATCATTGAAGTTGCCTAATTCAGTATGCCTGACACAGTCATTAAGAAGATTGATTAAGCGTATGCGCTCGTCACCCCAGTTCATCCCTTGCACACCCTCGTGGTAGTACTGTGAACCTACTATAGAACAAAAATTAATTACTATACATTAAGGGGTTAAACACCCTTTTGGTACCTGAAAGATAGCAAGCAAAGAGGAGTAAAATTTTGGTGAGTAATTAAAACCTTTTTCTTTCCTTCTTTTTCCTTTCAAATGCAACATTTATTTTCTTTTCCTTGAGAAATTTCAGGAAGAGTAATATTAGAGATCATGTTACCTGAGTCCATAACTTTGGCTGACGACTCACCTTGCATGTACCCCAGCAACCTTGCTCTCAAATAATTTTTACTGCTTTTTATTTCATTTCATTTTTTTTTTGTCAATAACTCATTCATTGAAAATGTCGATCAACACTTATGCAAACACACAAGATACTAAAAAAGCATTACAACAGACACACTCAATATTAACAATTAGTAACTTAAACTTACAAACACCAAAAAAGTGAAAAACAGAGAAATTACTTCCACCTATTACAAAGAAACGTAGATGAACTACTCTTTAGGTTTTGGTTTGGAGTTTGGACTAATGACCCAGAGGAGTCTGCATATGGATTCTAAAGTTGTGTTTTATAGGAATAAGTTCAACTAAAGTTAAAAGTAGCTCTTGTCATGATCGGTTTCTGCATTCAGGTGGCGATAATAAAATAAATTGATTTTGTCGCCATTGATTTGTACTCTGTAATTTGTACACACTACGTGCGACGGTAGATTCTGAGATTTCTAACGAGAATTGTTTTACTCTCTTCACAAAAATAAGTATTATATATTATTGCTAGACAAAGTGAGTATCTTGATTCCATTCAACAACAATTTATCAATGTACGTACAAACAAACCAAGAGACATTTTCTATTTCCTTGAGGCTTAGTACACACTACATAGTGTTTGATGAGTGATGGGTTCATATGCTGCCAAAAGATGTTACTTGGATTCATGTAAAACGGTACAAAGATTTGTTTGGAATCGAGGATGAGACCAAATCTTTTGTCTCACTCCTCGATCTGCGGAAAATGATATGTGTGTTCTTAGAAAGCAAATGGGAATGACATTTATTTTTTACAACCTGATCACTAGATAAGTGGATGGTATATTTTAAGCAAATAGCACCCTAATATATAAGAAGGAATATACTAGCTAGTCAACAAAAATAAGAAAAAATATACTTTCCTCTCCTATGTAATAAGAAGCATAGGATCTATAATCGATTGTCCTAGTGTGACTTTGCTTACAAGCTTCGGCTATCACTATGTCTTGTTAAATTTAGAGTTAAAGTTTTGCATGTCCTTTCAGTATATGATTTTTTAGAGTCTCTATAGTGTTGAGTTGTTTATTAAGTTGCTTAAGTGAATTTTTGGTGGGTCATATACACCACATTACACTTGGAGAATTTTTACTATTTTTTTCTTCAACATGATAAGTTGCTTAAATGAATCCAATTGAAATTATTTATTGAAAAATTAAATTTTTATAATGTTGCATAAATAAACAATTATGCTAAAATAAGTAATGTCAACTCATTTGCTCTTATACTAAAACCAGTTAACCACTGTTGATTAACTCTAAAAAATTTACATAAGCAACCGCGTTGTAGTTAATCTTACATGATAAATAAATAAATAAGATATTATCTCATTATAGTTATTAAGACCACATAATTCACTAAAGTAAAAAAAAAAAATTGTTTAATGAATAAAAGTTCTTGATTAAAACATTAGCTATAATAACTTTATCAAAATCAACAAGTTAAAAGTCAAAGAAACTAATCCATGAAGGGGCTTTGTTATGACCCAATTTTTTTAAATATATATACATATATATATAATATAATACTTTTTGAAAAATTATAATATATATATATATATATATAATTAGAAATAACTTATATTTTTAGTTGGCACTAATAAGATTTCTTATAATATTTTCAAATATTTGTTAAAGTTAATTTATTTTCCAATTATTAATGATTTTATGTTATTGAAAGAGTATTAAAAAAAATTAGTTTATAATTTTTAGTCATTGAAAAAACATAAGAAGGTTGGTTGAACTTATGTTTTCCTTCCCATGTTTAGAATATCATAACTTATTTTTCTCACTATATATATATATATATATAATGATGATACTGAAAATCAAACTTTAAGTTCATATACATTTATTTCAATTCTCCATCACTAGGTGAATCTTAATAATATAGTTATAATATTTGGATATCATATTATGTGCAAACATTTCATTCAACTTAGGGACTCAAATTGTACAATTAAGATACATGAGAGAACAAAAGTGTAAGTAAGCCTAATAATAAAAATAAAATTAAAAAACTTTTTATGTTCTTTCAATGACAAGTAGTTCCATCGTTGTGTTCAAGGATTATTTTTTAATTCAAAATAATGAATTTTGCAGACACCACAAGTAGTTTGCACCTTAATTTCTCCGTACATCTTCCGAAGGTTTCCATTTGTGGGAGTCATTACCAAGGGTTTCAGTTTTACCTAGGGGAAGCTTGATCTGAAACATTCCAACTTTTCTCTATAGCCATGACCCTGATAAAATGGAATTCAAACAATGTAGCCTTTATAAAAAAAAAAAGAGAAGAAACAAAATCTTTTTACCTGAACTGCAATTCTTATTATTGGACTAAGCAATCCTAAACTGTAGGAGGTTACAAGGGTTAGGAGATTGTTGCTTTTCTGTTTAGACGTGAAAACTTTCCTCAAAAACATAAATTTATTATACGTAGAAAACGAAAGCATGGAAAATCTGCACAAGAGAAGCAACGGCTTTCCTTTTCAAAGCAATAGCAAACAACAAGACGAGCATTTGAATAGAGATTGTATAGATTTATCTTTGGATTAACGTAGGAAATCAAGTAATTCTATGGGAAATAGAAGTGGGAAAAAAGTGTTGGACATCAATAGAGATTACTATATTCTTGCACTCTTAATTGGCTCTCTATGTATTCATAAAAAATGGCTCTCTTTATACTCCACTAGCGGAAAGACAGATACGATTAAATTTGATTTCTTTTGATGGTTTTTATGCCGAAATAAAAGATTACTGTAATTCTATTATTTTAAGTGACTTTTTTTTTTTCTGAAGGATTTGGGCAAAGAGCCATAGACATCATTTTTTTTTTCTGAATGATCTGTGGGAAGCTTGATAAACATTCCAATTCAAAGGCGATACAATACGAGAATCATTTCATAAACAAAAAATATATAATCATGTGTAAGAATTGGGATTACACAGAGGCACGAAGGATTTTCATTTTACTAATTTCTAGCCAGATAATTAATTCTTAGGAAGGACTTGGGCTTGATAAAGCCCAATTTCCTGGGGCAGCTCGTTATCGGGAATTAGTGGGTTGGGCTTCATAGTTCATGCTGCCAATTTTGATTTTGGTTATGGGCATAGCCTCTAAGTTTGTTCGTGAATGTTGCAGTTTCCGCAAAATAAATAATAAATAGTGTTTCACTAAGGCTTAAATAACATAAAAATAGTTTTTTTTAAAAAAGATTAAAGTTCATGAATAAAATAAATAAACGCATCAATTCAAATACTCAATAATGAAACTACCAAAATTAATTATCCTTCCTCATTATCTAATAATAATAAATATTTTTTTTTAAATGTGCATTGAAAATCCAATCTCGATTAAATGTCCTTTTTTTTTTACTAAACTCTCTATTAAATGTCCTAGTAATTAATACATCACTTTAAATAAATTAAAAATAAAATAATTAAGAATAAAATGTTTTGAAGTGCTCCTAGGTTATGGAGATTTTTCATTTTTACTTTTAGTTATATAATATTATTTTATTTTTACTTTCATTATTCTCAAAGTTTAAAAAACTAGTGAAAATTAAATATTCTTTTTATTTTATTTTTGCTTCAAATATTTTTATTTTAAAAAAATAAATATGTAAATATAATATATGAATTCAAATTTTTTTAATTATAAATACATTATTTTATTTTGATTTTAATTATTCCCAAAATTAAATTTCCATGGATGAAAAAACAAAGCTACACAGAATGAAGTGGTGAGGGCATGGTTGAATTTAATGAAGCTTTTTTTGCTGAACTGTGTGTTGTGAGCAATGGAAAATTTGTTTTTCACTGAACCCTGTCTTGTTTAGCTGAGATTGCTAGCAGTTAAACCCCCAAACCCCAAGCAAGCCATTAACGTCCTGCACCGATCTAGCACACGTCGTCGTTTTTGGTGTCAGTGACAAGTACTAACTACAAAGCAATTTGCCAAAATAAATTAAATAATATATAATAACATGACTTTAATTTGATTATATAAATAATTAAATTTGATGATATAACATTTTATTTATCACGTCATCGTATATTAATGACATATATTATATTAAAATATAAAAGATATCAGATATATGATAAAAATAAATTTTAAATATCTATTTTTTTATATGATAAAATATATTTAAATTTAAAAAATAAGAATTATAAATATATATTATTAAATCTGATTTGATTGGTCAATATTATAATTATGAATTTTTTTACAAAATGTTAAACTTATGACTTATGAGAAATAAAATAGTAATTTTAAAAAATATTTAAAGTGTCCTAATTTAAATGAGAAAAGTTACATAAAAAACAAATTTAAACTTTTTTTTAATATTATCATATTATATATATATATATGTATATTCTTTACTACATTATTTTTTGTTTTTTTATATTCTTTCCAACATTAGATATACCACGTATGATATGAAAAATAGACAATTTGAATACACATTTCATAAAGTCATAGAGTATCATAAATAAAAAGCATAATTTCTATAAATATAAATTTAATTGATTTCACTATTATATTTTTTTAGAAATTCAATTATTAGCATTTTGGAAATAATAAAAAAAGATGATTAAATTTACGTTTTTGAAAATTTAAATTTGCAGAAAGAAATTAAAGCCGACTGAGACGATGGGTGTGAAAACAAAAAGGAAAATGATAATCAAAGTCAAAGTGGCGCCCAACATGAAACTCAAAGTCAAACTAAAATTCTATTCTGTTTCCTACTTAGCGTGAAGCCGTGAACTCAAACATAGGGCGTGTATCATAATCATATCATATCATGTAAACGCAAGGCACCATCACAACCGATTAATAGGGAAAATTGGTACTACAGTACACATCATAAGAGAGACTCCCCCACGTACGTACCCTTCTCCTTCCTAATTTTACACCGTTTTACTTTTACATTTGTAGGAATCTATTAATAAGTTAGACTTCTTGATATGTTAAAATCCTTACTAGTATCAAGCATCACAATCCGTATAATTAATCAGGGGATCCTCAATTGCTCCATAACTGCTTATTTTCCTTATAAAAGCAGCATTTTTCACTTTGTAAACATATCCTAAGACTTTGTAAACCAAGGCCTTCTTTCTTTTCTTCCTTGCAGACTCATCATGCCTTCTTCTTATTCTTTTTCTTCCAGTAATTGGGTTCTGAAACATGTATCAATTTTACTTGTTTTGTTCCTTAGCCTTAGTTGTTCAACCTCTGAAACTCTCACTCCCTCACTCTTGGACTTTTTGGTTGCCAACACCACAGTCCTACACAGCAATTTCACTGCGGTATCAGATTTCAGAATGATAAACAGACGAATATTGAAGGGTTGCGCTGCTTCGAATCCCTTTGTTAAAGTCAATGTCACCTCAAATTCTAGCTTTTCAGATGACGAGTTTGTGACGGTGACTGTCACCGGGGTTTCCAATCCTTCAGCCGGTGATTGGGTTGCTATGATCTCACCTTCCACTTCTGAGTAAGAATTAAGTTGTAGTATACTTATATGTAATATTTGATTATAGATAATGGAGATTTAACCAATAATAACAACTTGGTTTTTGTTTCATTGTACATGCAGTGTGAAAAATTGTATTTTGAATGAGGTCTACTATCTGCAAACTGGTGATACGACCAAGCTTCCTCTGCTTTGCCATTACCCTGTCAAGGTACTATGTTTATGTTCTCACACACGCTTTAGTATTGTAGTATTTTACTTTTCTTCTATTTTGCCTTTAAATTATTTTAATGCTCCACATTTGTTACAATCATTTTCTTCCACCGGATGTCATTAATTTATTCACCGAGAGTTGTGCCATATCCAGCTAGCCTAAACTAAAATATCTTTCACTTTTTCCTTGAACAATAACAACATCAGGGAAAATGCATAGTGAATGGAACAACGTGCATTCCTGATACTGCTCATGGCATGCCTCATTAATGCCGCACCTATTATCTTTGTTGGGTATATGGTGCAAAACTTACTTATTTGGCAAATTATTAATACTTTTGTTCTCCATTTTCAACCACCTTATCTCCAACTAGTCCATCCCTCTCCACTTTCAAGCTTATTAGTTGGTCTTTCCCATTTATTTGTAATTTTGCATTGTTGTTTTTTCATTAACTCTTCTTGTATCTTCTAGTATATAATTTAAGCGTCTTGCTCATTAGTGTCTTTGAGATACTAATTAAAAAATTTAAAATGATAAATTTTAATTAAATTTTGACATTGCATATATTATATCATTTCCAATACACTTTCAATGTGAATTTCAATAAAAAAAATTCTATTTTAAATTTCTTAATTAGTATTTTTGATATCGATTAGCATTGCAGGGGTTTTAAATGAAAAATAAACATTCACTTAGTGTCAATCATATCAATCCTTTAATATTGATAACAAAAATATTAGTCACTGTATTATAAAATATTTACATTATATATATATATATTCTAGGAAATGTATTTCTTTATCATGCACATGTTTGAATCTTCCTAAATCCATCCAAAATCATGTTTGCTTACTAACTGCACAGTAATTCTTTAAGCCTTCTTACCATTTTATCAACTCAAAAGAAAAATAAATCATAGTATAATTTCTATATTAATGTGACCAAAAACATATTTTGTAGAGTAATTAATTTTATACTTACTCTAATTTACTTTTAATAACACTTTCTATTAATTTAATCTTTTATTAATTAACACATGACATCAATAAATTTATTTTTTATCTATTGTTCAAGGTTATAACACATAAATTAAGAAAAAACAATTAATTCTATCATATATGTTATTTATAATTTTCTAATATAATGGATGAGTATTATTCATTTTTCTAATTTATTATTTTGACATTTTATACATTATTACCAAGTTTTTTTGCTTATTGATTTTGTCAATTCATAGATGATCTGGCGTAATATCACATCAACCATAACTTGACACAAACTTAATTAACTGCATCAATTTAAATTTTTTTTGGAAACAATAACATTGTAATTAATGAAACTTTATCATTCTCTTTATTTAGTTAGTTTGAAAGGTTGATTACTTATAAAACGAAATTATTTATAAAGATTTAAGAATTCCTAACAAAATCATGTTGAAATCATATTCATAAATTAAATATTTATGAAAAAAGCCAATTCTATGATTCATTAATGCTAGTAAATTAGCATTAATTGGTTATTGTTGGCACATACCACAAATCATGCATAGAGACTCTATTTCTTTCTCAAAAAAGTTTAGTTGAACTTGTCCATACTGACAAGTGGCAAGCATCCTCCAACTGTATATGTTCGCTCACGCTTTGCTTTTCGATCGCAATCTATCTCGCCCCTAATTGAATTCATTTCTAGCCTTCAATTCGAAATCGAATGGTGCAACAGTGTCCATGTGTAACATTTTCTAGTGTTTGCGGTTGCTTTACTTTGTGAACATAACTTGGACGTCTTTTTTAAGGTTGCAACTCAATCCATGATAACGTTTTTGCTTTGTCTTCTTCCATTGCATCTATCTCTATTGTAACAGCCTCCATGTATTGAATTGTATTGAATTGTTTAGCTTTACACATTACACAAATGAACGAGTGGGAAAAAATTGTCACATTTGAAATTTTCACATGCCATCATACTAACCCCCTACATCATATACTAGTTACTTAGTATTTTTGCAATCCAAATTTGGCTCGTTTCCTTCGTACTATCAGTGCTACATCTTGATAAATCTTGTCAACCCAATAAGTAAAAGATATTATTTATAATTTTTTAAACATAGTGATATCCAATCTTGTCTACTCTTGTAATCAAACACACTAAAATGGTCAATTGCTTGATTTTAGAAAATACGTCTTGCACGTAATCATTTAGACAAAAAAGAAAAAAAAAATCACATGCATTCACATTATTGACGCGTCAAAATCAGATAGATAGATGTGGAAATAAATGATGTTCCCTTTAGTTCCTCACATGATGCACTGGGATTAAACTCACAAAAACGTTTTTTTTGGAACAGTCTTTTATCCTTGGATTAATTAAATCCCAGTTTGTTTTAATTGACCTTAAAAATGCAAGTATTCTCAATTTTTACTTCAAATCTAAGGAGAAAAAAAATATAGAAATTACATAAAGTAGCTTTCAACTTGAGGTGGATTCAATGTGTCTGGAAGTCGAACTAAACACGCACTACTCGTCAACAATAATATTTAACATAAAAGAAAGTTCAAATTTCAGTTTGTGTGTGTATGAAAAGTGTTAAACATTATAAGTGCACCTTTAGTCCTTTTAATTTAGATTTCGTGTGATTAGAAAAAACAAAGAAGAAAAAATTGAGCTATCTTGAAGGCATTGTTGTTTGAATTTAAACATTATAAAGTGCACCTTTAGTCATTTTAATTTAAGTGTAAATAAAAAATTGTTGTTGTTTCTTTTCGTTCGTCAAAGAAGAATCTGAAACATCACCTAGGGGCATTAAAGCCAAAAATGGATGTTAGAATTTAGCTATTTTGAAGGCATTGTCGAAGTGACTTACGTTCACGCAATCTGTTATTTTTATTGCAAGCTCAAAGATAGTATTAAGATATAACTTTTTTTGGTTCTCATATGCGAGATCTACTCATTTGGTTAATTTATTTATTTTTGGTGAGGCCGGAATAAAGGCATATTCTTGTTCGTCATTATCGATCTACAAATTTTTGCATTTCTAATTTCTCTGGACAGTAGCATTCTGATGATCTGTTGGATTTGATGCTTCCACCTGATTATTTTTTTGTCCCTGCAAGTGTAGTTGATTGTCGTTAATAAACACGTAATCGGATATTTTAGCACTAGATCGATGTGAAATGTCAGCTTTTGGTCATATTATCAACAACAAATATCTGATATAAATGTGTTCCTTTCTTTTCCTTTTTTATTTATTAATTTTGGGATGTACATTTTGTTAATGTGCTTTTGGTGGTAAGTCCAAAAGCTGAAATATTGGACAATCTTGAAAACAACAAGTTGTAGATTTGAAGCTCCATGAGTGGATTCCTTAATAAAAGGCAAGAAAGCACTAACATTAATCAGTGATTAGTACATCGAAAGTGAAGTTTAGGTAACAGTTTTTGGGCACCATTTGTGTTTGTGTGTATGTGTTCTTTGTGATGTTGATTTTGCTAATGTGGTTTTGGTGAGAAGTCCAAAAGCAGAAAAATTGGACAATCTTGAAAACTACAAGTTGAAGATTTGAAGCCACGTGAATGGGTTCCTTAATAAAAACAATGTAGTAGAGTACTAACATTAATGATTAATACATTGAAAATGAGGTTTGGGCAATAATTATTGGCATTACTTGCGTGTGTGTGTGGATTTAAGGGAGCGAAGGTGAATTTCACCTATATCAGATTCTCAGTTCTTAAAAAATTTCTATATGAAAATTAAATAATTTTGAAATTTATGAATCAATTCTAACATGTTAGGAATTCCTTCTCGAGTAAAAAATTCTCTCAAGCATTGAGTTCATGTAAATGTCCTATATGTTGTACTAATAAATGTTGTACAATCGGATTTACGAAAACCGCAGGCACAATACATGAAAAATGATCCAAATTACCTCAGTTGCAAAAAGAAAGAATGTAAGACATTCCAAAATGGGAAATGTGATATCTCAACGTGCAGTGGTTCACTTCAGTTTCATGTTATCAACATTAGAAGTGACATCGAGTTCGTGTTCTTCTCTGGTGGATTCGTGAAACCATGCCTTGTGGGAAGGTCCACGCCTGTGAGCTTTGCTAATCCTAAGAGGGCACTCTATGGACATATTTCAAGCATGGATTCAACTGGAACATCGGTAAGTAGCAACCTACTCTTTCTGCTTCTAATCTTCTCTGTTAATTTATTCTTAATCTCAAATGTGATTTGGTGTTGCAGATGAGATTGACATGGGTTAGTGGAGACAAGGAGCCTCAGCAAGTCCAATATGGAAATGGAAAAACAGTTACTTCAGCAGTCACTACATTTTCACAGGATGATATGTGCAGTGAGTGATAGCTTTACTTTTCCCTACTCATATATTGAGTGAAGTAGTTCTTTACATTATTGACAAATGATAAAACAGATTTTCATAATTGTTTTAGAATGGTTTTACCCATTATTGTTCGTTTCCATCCAAAATTGACAGGTTCAACGCTGCCAAGTCCTGCTAAGGATTTCGGATGGCATGATCCAGGATACATCCATTCAGCACTTATGACTGGACTTAAGCCTTCAAGCACATTCTCCTACAGCTATGGAAGGTATGAACTTTATGGAATAAATTGAGCTTATAGTTTGAGAAAATATCTATTTAGTCATTTTTATATACATTAATAATCTTATCTGAAAATGATTTCAATAATTGAGATTTAAGTCATTAAATAAGTTGATTTTCCTTCTGCTTATGTTCCAGTGGCTCCGTTGGTTGGAGTGAAGAAATCAAATTTTCAACTCCACCCGCTGGAGGATCAGATGAGCTCAGATTCATTGCATTTGGTGATATGGGCAAGACTCCTCTTGATGCTTCAGAAGAACACTACATTCAGGTATACTGTTACTTCAAATATATTAGCATTTAGATTTCAGATGCATATTGGGATAGGCCACTATGATTTGGCTAGTGGTGTAAGGTTTAGGTACTTTGTACTGACCAGCTCTTGTCTTGTTTCTCAAACAGCCAGGAGCTCTTTCCGTGATTAAAGCCATAGCCAATGATGTAAATTCCAACACTATAAATTCAGTCTTTCACATCGGAGACATAAGCTATGCAACAGGTTTTCTAGCAGAATGGGATTACTTCCTTCACCTTATCAACCCAGTAGCTTCCAGGATTTCTTATATGACAGCAATAGGGAACCATGAGAGGTATTATACCCACACAAATGATAATTCTGTCCAATGAACATTTTCCTCAAATATCTACAGTACTTGAACAGTTTAGACAAAATTCCCACAAAATCATTATTCATTACTTAATTTCCAGTAAAATTATTGATTACTTAATATTCAAAATTTAATGTACTTTATTAATTTATATACTCCTAACTGAATAACAGGCATTGAATTTATTTTATTTTATTTTGTTTTGTTTTAAATAAGGCGTACAAAAGCAAATAGAAAGATAAAATAGAAGAAAACAAATACTCCTAACTAAAATAACAGGAAATGTAAATTTGATGAAAAATAGGGAAAAAATATGGTATGGTATCATTTCTAAACTTCTTATTTATACTTAGGGATTATATAGATTCTGGTTCAGTATATGTTACTCCTGACTCTGGTGGGGAATGTGGAGTGCCTTATGAAACATACTTTCCAATGCCAACTTCAGCAAAGGATAAGCCTTGGTACTCAATTGAACAAGGAACTGTTCATTTTACAGTAATATCAACTGAGCATGACTGGTCAGAAAACTCTGAGCAGGTAAAATGAGGGAAGCAATTGTTCTGTTTCTTATATTTCTAGTTCAATTGAATAGTTACATAACATGTGTTGCAGTATGAGTGGATGCAAAAGGACATGGCATCAGTTAATCGACAGAAAACACCTTGGCTAATCTTCATGGGGTAAGTGAGTTGTGCAAAATTTAAAGAGTTGGTAATCTCAACTTCAAAGCATCATTGGATCTAATCTATTAAGCATATGCATGACATTTTCACGTGCAGACATAGACCGATGTACACTACCAACCATGGATTCGTACCTTCTGAAAACAAATTTATGAAAGCTGTGGAGCCATTGCTATTAGAAAATAAGGTTAGCAAATAAATCAAGCTCCTTAGACCTTGTGTACAGTTCATTGTCATGCTTGTCGTAATTGACTGTATTGTGAACATTAACAGGTAGACTTGGTTCTTTTCGGCCATGTGCATAATTATGAGAGAACTTGTTCCGTGTTTCAAAATGAATGTAAAGCCAAGCCTACAAAAGATAAAAATGGACTGGACACATATGATGGCAGAAATTACAGTGCCCCTGTGCATGCTGTCATTGGCATGGCTGGCTTCACCTTAGACAAGTTCTCAAACAATGTAATTATCCCTTCATCATACTCTTTCCTTCTCAATCCTCCACACTTTCTATATTTTCTCTGCATGCAAGCATAATTTTTTCATATATACATCCAAATCTTCAAGATAGTGCTTATGATTTTTTACTAAGCAATCTTTTATGTTTTCTTGCGTTGACAGGTGGAGAGCTGGAGCCTGAAAAGGATTTCAGAGTTTGGTTATTTAAGAGCACATGCTACGAGGAATGATTTAAACTTGGAGGTTAGTGTTTACATGCTTATGTTCTAATCTCACTCGCCTCCATAGTAACAGGGAATGAACAGAGTTTATTAAATTTTTAACCCGTTCAGTTTACATCTGTTTCTATATTGCTATCAGATTTCTTAGTGGATCATTTTACAAATTATATTTGACTATCATCTACTTCATTGTAGTTTGTCATCTCAGATACAAGAGAAGTTAAGGACAATTTCCGCATTACAAAGTAACAGCTCACTCAAGATAGAAAGCATACATAAGTGAAGGTATATTATAGATAGAGACATACAGACAAATACACAAACAGATGTTATTGGAAGGCAAAGGAGATCTAGAGACCAACAAATTCACTCTTGATACTGTATATGGTTGTAATTTTGTTTAGACTATAAATTCTTGTAGCTTTAACATCTGTATTTCTTGTCCAAATCTAGATGGAAGTTCTTTTTAATGACATTCACAAGTAAGCCTTTTTATTATTGAGCAAAGAATTTTTTTTTAAGATGAATTGAGGAGCGGACCGATGGTTTGATAGAATTGAAGAATGTAACACACATGCACACCAATGCAAATGTTTAAACACGACATCACATGTGGTAGTGTGAAAGAACAAATAAGAACAGCTCGAAGCAATTCAAGCAAATACAAAACTAGTTTCCAACCATCAACCAAGGCACATGGATTAATTTTACAAAACTTATATACAAGATGAGCTGTAATAATAGTAAATTCCAATGGTCATTGATAAGTGTTACAGACAATCAAATCATACAAGTTAACGTTCATCTCCTAAAATTTAAGTGCTGCCCAAATGGGTACATTATAATCATAATAAACAATGCAAGCATGCATGTTTTAAAACGGGTTTTTATTGTTTCTTTCTGGCTGATAATAAGTATTCAGCATTGCTAGGAGTATTATTAGGAAATGCCTCCATAAGCTACTGTGGTATTCATCAATGATGTATAAACCATTATTACACTGAGATTGAAAAAGTCGAAAGTGGATGGAACTTTTATATAAAGATTCTCACTGAGGAAGTATATCTGGCTCATAAAAAAAATGATAAAAGCTCCATAATCATTATTAATTTTGAATTGACTTTTTTTTATTGGTCAACAATTTGAATTGACTAGCATCAATTCATTCTCACAATTTGAATTAACTTGATTCAACAACTCGTTATTTTATGGCTCGTTTGGATCAATTAATCAACAGTTTTAGTCCAGAACAATTTTTACCTTCCCACATAAGGATAAAACTTCCTGTACTTCTTTTATTGCTTCATGCACATTTCATTGTATTATGGAAAGTCCTTTCCAAAATGAGTTTTTCATGGAATGAGAAGTGCAAGAAGCAATAACATCCACATTACTACCAAAACACACCTACATATGTTTGGCATCATCACTCGTACTTGGGCTTGGAATCAATTTGGCCAAACATTTTGTTTTTTTTCCCTCATTTAAGAGAAATAATTATTTATTAAAAATTGATAAAAATAAGTGATTATATAATCAAAATAAATTGAATTGAACACATTAAATTTATAAATCCTTTGAATTAGAAAGAAGTTTGTTAGACCATCTACACAGTGTATTACTTTTCAGAATAAATAAAAAACACAATGTATCACTTTTCTTATTCTTAATCGTTCCAACGTGGTTCAGTCTTAACCGCAGGCTCACGTGCTTTCAACGTTATTCAACATGAATCTAAAGTCTAAACGCTCCATGCTCACATATAATTGTCTCCTACACACGCTTTTCATTCAAAAGTCAAAATTTATGTGGAATATAATCATTCCCAATTACATTATTCATTAATAAAAATGGCCCAAACCAAACCATTTTATGTAAACCCCTTCCTTCCATGCCCCAAACCCAATTCATAAGATTCAGAAAAACAAACCTATATTAAAAGAATGGCAAGGGTGATCAAAAGCAGGCTCATGGTTTTGGCCATCATCGGAATGTTAATGCTTTCTAGCATCAACAATGTTGTTGGTTGCAATGGTTACATGCAGCGCTTGATGCGTCATTGTGGTGCTTATGTCGAGAAATCTAGGCCCAAGACAGATCCATCGCATGGGTGCTGTAACGTCGTCAAGAACGTGAACATTTTTTTTGTGTGTGTAAGCAATTAACTAAGTATATTGTGCAATTGCTGGATATGGACAAGGTTTTTATGTTGCTCAATTCTGTGGAAATCCTATTCCCCCTGGAACCAACTGTAAAAATTTAATTTCAACTCATTTCCTGCTGCTTAATAGTACTAATAATTAAATCGCATGTGAAAGTTGCATGATGCATAAAACACATGGTTAAACTCTTTCTTTTGTTAGTAAGGCTTATTATGAGTTTCTTTTCAAACCAACAAAATTTACCACATGATTGAAAATATATTTTACCCGCACTATTCGCATCTTGGTTGTGAAAACTGCTAAAGCTACATCTAGTAGCATTCAGTCGGATGTGAAAAACCACGTCATAGATACATTTTCAAACATGTTGTTAATCTTTCTAAATTGTGAGTAATATTAAAACCACATGGAGGGAAGATTGAAAAATGTTTTCATCAAGAAAATTACTTTTTGACTAGTACAATTGTTATATTAGGTTATTTTAAGATACTTAATTGTTTTCTTGGTACATGTATTACATATAAAATACTATTAACTATTTTTGTTATTATTGCCTATACTAAAAGAAGTATATTAAATTTGAAATTGTTAAAATCTTATTTGAAATCTACTATGTCACAGGGTTGATTAAATACTTTTATTTAAATTTTTTATCAAAAAAATTCTTTAAAAAATCTTAATTGTGAATGAATTATTAATGGTTTTGTAAAAAACAATGCAAGAAATGTAAAATTCAAACGATTAGAGATTATAATTTTCTTGATTTGCCCGGAACACCAAAAAATCTTAGGACTGAGTGATCCAAATCTTTACAAGATACGGGACCAAACCATGCATCTTTTCTGCAGCCATTGCAGCGACATTTTACTACTAGAAGATCAAACTTCTCCCAAAACTAAGTTTGCAAGCAAAATTTTATTCTTAAACATATTTTTATAGGATAACCAAATATTGATATTATTTTTAAACATGTTTTTAGACCTCCCACTGCAAATTCAAACATACCTATAATTAATATTCATCATCATGAGCAATCAATTTGTGCAGTTGTTATTACTTATTAGTTTATTTCCAAACAGGTATCTTTTTCTCCATGTTTGGTTCTTTACTCAATGGCCAAGGTCAAGATCAGAAGGCGGATACAAATGCTTTTACTTTCCGCACCTCCTTTGTTAGGGACCCTCTTCTTCCATTTGGGCTAGTGGTCCTTATTCTTCTCTTGGACATTCTGCTTGAGTACCTCATGTATAGGATATGTTGATATGTTATTTTCCGTCCCCCCAAAGAATTAACTCGGTTTTTAGGTTAAGTAATTTTAGAACAACCATAACAACCACTTGATTAGTTCTGAACACTTGAATTTTTTTTTGGTATGTAATTGAGGCAAATTCCTGCTATTCAAAGCTCCTCCGAGAAAAAAAAAAAACCTTTACCATACAAAGTTCCTTTGTTATATATGAATGGTTTCTATCATGGATTTTTTTTTTTTTTTGCATGAAATGACACTTCAAAATATTAAAGTCCTTGTCCACATCCGATTATAAAAGCCTCATTCAATACTGTAAATTTGGTGGTATTTCAACGTTAGTTACTTAATTTTGTCTGTGAGCTTCCGATGGAATTTCTCCTCATCGATGGGAATAAAAATTCTATAAATAATGTAATAACATGGATAAAGGAATCTATAGCTACATTTATTTTGTTTCTTCCACACATTAGTACAAAATTTAAATACTGTAGTATTCTTAAATATTAATACTGATAAGTCAATACCCAATATTGGAGCTTTCTTAAAATTCCCGAGCATCAGTGATTGACTTCTTTTTCATGTACAAGGTATCTAAAAGGGGAGGAGCATATATTCAAACAACCTTTAAGCAGATAATAAATAAATAAACCCTTTTTTTTCCCTAAATAAATTAATATACAATATATAGTGTTTTTTTTTTTTTTTTGTACATGATGCAGTATATAGTTTACATATTGCTTATATGTTGAAATGAAATTACAACACTAAGCTTGGTCTCAAAAGTGAAAAATCCTATTAACAAATGTTACTTTGCCAAAATGTTTTACTTGGTTATATACTTTACGATCACCGACATGTCGGCATAATCTTCGGAGGTAGATCCAAATTAAGGAATTTTAATCTTCTTCTTATTGATATCTTGTTTCTTAAGATAATCTTATATTAGTTCCTGGTTAGATTTTATTATTATACTGTATAAATTAAATAACCAATGCAATGCTTAGCCGACCATATTCACTATTTTTTATTGATCTATATAAGAGCCTGCGTGGTCCTACGAATGAAACAATAAAATATATATACAAGAGAAGTTAGCACCTTTCTCATTATCTCTCTCACACATGTAATTCATATTAGTTTATAAGTAAGAAAACAAGTCAAGTTTGTTGTGTTGATGTGATTCATGTGAGCTAACAATAACATAAATGGTTGCTTTCAACCAAATCACATTAAGTATGCTGCACTTTCCAACCTTTTCTGACCCTTTTTCTAAAATTAATTTTCTTTAATATTACTGCTCCTCCAGGTGGCCATCACTCAAGTTCATTAAGTTTAAAACTAAATTTCCACATGTTAAACCAGTAATGTTGTGCCATATATCAGAAGCAGAGATTTCTTATGTTGGCCTAAAGTAGATATTCACGTTTTCAGTAAGGAATGTCCAAATGCATTCCTCTCACAGTGGGTATTATTTAATTAAATATCGTAATCTAAATCAAATCAGCTGTTTGGAATTTACTCAAATGTAAATTGTTATTGATCATTGAATGCAAGTAACCCAATCAGTTTAAAATCTCAAGTCTCAACAATTCAAAAGGATTGACCCTCTCGTAACATGTTACTTTACATCAAACACTGAGGCATAGTTAGTCTTAATTAAAACCACCTTATTCTGTTTTTCATTCTTAAACTTTAGTTATAGAAAGCTTGCAATAAACTTAAATTGTAAGTATTGAGAGATAAAAACAAAAGCTAGCTATTGGAACTTCTTTAAGTCACAAGTCACAATGCCTGAGAATGACAGCTTATGCAAGTACAAATTTATCACACCTCATGTAAAGAGAGACCTGAGTTCAATCCTTGTGCAAATTTATTCTTCCTAGCTAAAATACCAAACCAGCTCACCAAACTCACACCTATACTTAAGTATTATTGCTTCCAATTATTCTCCTCATAATATCAACCATACAGAAATTAAGAAAAGTAATTCGTTAGTATCCATGAAACATACATATAGAGGAAGAAATGAACAGATAAGATTTTTGTAGCAAATTAGTTTATTTAGTATTATTTAGAGTGCTTCACTAACTAACAAAATGATACCATAATAACTTCGACGTATAAATTTTGTGAAGGGTGATATACTCATCAATCCTTATTTATACTTACAAATTCTAATATGAAATATAGTTTGTTTTTTATTTTATTTTATTTTATTTTTGGGTGGGGATGGGGGTTGAATGAAGTAAAGTAAATTGACCCACTTTATACCACCATATACAGTCACCATAATTTAATACAGATAACGAACTTTTGTTTTAACTTTTTAAGGTTGATATTATATGAAAATTGTTTTGAAGATATTCTTTATGTAATTTCTCCCCCATCCATTGGGAAACACATTGTTCTCTTGTAAAAGACTCAGTTGGTCATCATGAAAGATTAAACTAGTGGTTACAATCAAATAATGGATGTTTACAGCCGACCACTTTCAATCAATCGTTTGTTAATTAATCTTTGTAAAATGGATATATATAGGTCTCGGGCACTGTGGTCCTAATTCCAAAACATTAAAACACAATCCTAAAAGTAAAATAAAAAATAAAAATAAAAAATAATTTATACATTTATAATGTAAAGAACTTTTACCCATCGTGAAATCATAAAATGACATTTATATTTATAGTAAGTTTGCTACTTTTTACATCAATTAACTTAAAAATCGTATTAATCATAATTTTTAATCGATTGATATGAAAATTTTTAGACTAACTATGCAATTTGTATAGAAATTAAACTAAAAATATCTATGTATGAAAATTAAAGTTGGTAACTTTTTTCTCTCTTTTATGTTATTTCTCATGAATTGATAAATAAACATATGTGGAGTTAGTTATGTTGACGGGATTCTTGTGAACTAACAAAAAAAAATATTGCTCTCTACCAATCACATTAATCATCTCTCTCCCACACGCTCTTGCCTACTCGTTAGTAGTATAATGTTTATACATTTTGTTGTCTTTGCAATTTAATTATTTTATCATTTACTCTGCTGCTAATAGGGCACAAATAAACTTTCTTCGTTTGTTTAGCTATTAATGTTGGGACATAAAGCAAAAGCGAGATATTCTTCTATGGACTAACAAATATTTGCATTTCAATATGAATAAGGAAAAGGGAATACCATAAGATAACCATGTGACTAACCACTTTAAGCTATTGATAAAAAACGGATAGATCGATGAACAGATGACGAGATATAGCTATTGAGTAAATCAATCATTCAACTAACCATAAAACAAGAACACAAATGTCTTTACTCCTAGAATCAATGGCTAAGGAATTTACCTGAGCATGAATGCTCAATAATGTACAAGCACAGCTTTAACTAATTTTAAAGAGTCTCTATTTAATTACTTTAATATTTATATTTTAAAGAAAATTTTAATTGGTTTACATTGTTTTTTTAGAGATACAATTATAAAAGGAGAAGATATAGTATGTATGAGAACTTCATCAAAATTCTATTCATTTTCATTATTTCTTTCGTGCACAGAGTGATATGGCGTGATGATTTATCTTATATAAAAATATTTATTTATAGATCTAAAATTTTAATCTTAAAAAAAGAAACTAATCTCTAATTTAAATATAATATCTTTAGATTTAAAATTAAAAATTTTAATCATTTTTCAATGATTCTTTCTTCAAGTAAAATTTTTGCACTCCATCATTTGTCATCATGGATGCTCTATAAACTTTGATCTCTATTTATAAACATGAAATCCTAATTTAAAAATAAAAAACTAATATCTAATCTACAAATAATATCTATAAATCTAGAAAACATTCTAAAAAGATAAGATAATATTCTCCTAAACTCTATTCTCAAAATCAGATAAATATCAAAGATGCGAGTCCAACCCAACATGCGATATACATATAGAAATGAAATCAATTGTGCAAATGCTATTGCAATCAACAGTTATAAAGGGTAAAGATCAAAACCAGCAAAATAGAAAACTCTGAAGTGAAGATATGTTGAATCTTAATAGGAAAGCAGGGAGCTTTTGCCATTTTCTACGTGGCAGGTAATAATTGGTGGGAAAAAAATGGCACAAAAAGTGTTAACAACTCATGAATGCAATGCAACATTACAAAAGGAAATGCATTGGTCATCAAGAAAGATACCCAAATGACAACACTCTTTCTCTCTCCATCTATAGTCAAGGTAGCCGTTGCACCTCTTAACACTATACAATCATTAACGCTCACATAACATAGCATTTCCCTCGTCAACAAGGAGCCACCTTCTCTCTCTCTCTCTCTGTTTTCTTTTCCACCACAACGCTCCTTCCTTCCACCCGTTTTCTTTCCTCCAGTGAATTCCCTTGTTGCCCAAGCCGAATTTTCCGCTCCAATGGATTCAAAACCCAAACTTTGGAACACACCACCTTCAACTTCTGGCAGCTCTAGTAGCAGCAGCAGCAGCATCAGCAGCGAGAGCGATGACAGTCCCTTCTGTTCCCAACGCATACCCATACCCATAGTTTCTGGCGGCTTCTTCCACTCTCACCGATCACTCGCGGTTCTCTCGGGACACGTGGGCTCTGTTTCATGCTTGGCCTTATGCGGTGAATTCATCCTCAGTGCCTCGCAGGGTAAGGATATCATAGTGTGGCAGCAACCAGATTTGAGGGTGTTTGCAAAGTTCGGACAAGGAGATGGATCAGTGAAGGCACTTGCGACGGTTGGGAACAAGGTCTTCACCGCACACCAAGATAGCAGGATCAGAGTTTGGAAGGTGTCAAGAAGCTCAGAGAACGTGTTCAAGCTCGTTGATACTCTTCCCACAACCAAGGACTATTTGGGGAAGTTCATGAAACAGAGCAACTATGTCCAAACCCGGAGGCACCACAAGCGTTTGTGGATTGAACACGCGGATAGCATTTCCTGCTTGACGGTGTATAACGGTTTTATTTATTCTGGGTCGTGGGACAAGACTCTTAAGGTGTGGAGGCTCTCGGATTTGAAGTGTTTGGAGTCAATAAAGGCTCATGATGATGCTATCAATGGGTTGGTGGCGTGTAAAGGGGTTGTGTATTCTGCTTCTGCGGATGGAAAGATTAAGGCTTGGGGGAGAAAAAAAGATGGGAAGGGGGAGGAGCATGGTTTGAAGGGGGTTTTGGAGGGTCATAAAGATGTTTCTTTTAATGCTGTTGTTGTTTCTGAGGATGGGAAATGGGTTTATGGAGGAGGATCTGATGGGTTTGTGATGGGGTGGGAGGGGCTTGAGAGTTGTTGTTGGAAGCTGGTTTCTGAGGCCAAGGCACATGAGATGGCTGTGTTGTGTATGTGTTTAATAGGGGAGATTTTGTGCAGTGGATCAGCGGATAAAACCATAGGGATTTGGAGGAGAGAGGCTTTTGGTAAGCTTTGTAAAGTTGGGGTCATAAGTGGTCATGAAGGGCCTGTCAAGTGTTTGCAGGCTTCACCTAATAGGATTGGTGGTGGCTTTTTGTTGTACAGTGGAAGCCTTGACAGAAGTGTTAGAGTTTGGTGGGTTCCAAGGTATAATAATGATGCAGAAGAACAAGTAGAGGATAACAATTCTACAAGATGTTGAAGGCTGAGTAAGTGATGAAGCACACGATCTATTTTAACAGTGTCTGCCGTGCTTCCTACTTGATTATTCATTTTCTCCCTTGAATTTGTTCTAGGATGCTGAAATACTGGAATGAAGGGCAGAATTGAAGATTTTGTTTGTATCTTGAAATTGCTGTTTTGCTTTTCGGTTTGCAAATGGTGTTGATTTCATATTTTTTTTCTGAGCTGATTGTAGAATCTTAGGGTGAAATTAGGGGGGCATAGCAGAGTGGCGTGTGGTTATACTTTTTGTTTTTTAAATTTTATTTTTGGATTTGTATACAATTGTAACTATGCCTATAAAGGATTCAATCAATGGAAATAAATCATGTTCTTTTGTTAGTTGCATGAGGCATGCTGCATCCATTCGAAGCTTAATGGAAATATAACCTTTTTGTAAGTGCTTGCTTAGGACAATAACTAGCACTAGGAAAAGGACAGCAGAACATTGCACTTTGTTACCCTAGGTGCATTGAAGAGGTTAATGTCTCCAAATATCTTATGATCTCTCAGGAACCAAAACAAATACAACCACCACCACCAAACAAACAAACAACTATTAAGAATAGAAAAAGGAAAAAGATTCGCGCGACAAACAATTCTGTTATTGTTTGAGCCAAGGAATCTTGTCTTGCTATCTATGATATCTAAATCAGCATACTCATTCTGCTTGTTATTTTGTTAGTGGAGACAAATGTCACTACGCAAGTATTACCAAGTCAGACGCTTGGAGCCAATTCAGATCAAAGATAGTGTAGAAACTAAAACTAGTTAAAAAAGTGAATGCGTAGGGATTAAACTAGTTAAAAAGTGTACGAGGGGAGACTAAAACAAGTAATATCTACATATAAGAACTAAAACATAAAGATTGTACAAGTACAGAGATCAAATGAGTAATTATATATACATGCATTTTTGCTTTCTAGTTTGTAGATCATGACCAGTATTCAAAATAACCACATTTCTAGAACAAGTTTTCTTCCATGAATTTTATGGTGAAATTAGGGGCCTTGGTTTATTTGTTATTGTTTTCTTAGTGAAGAAATTAGGGGACATAGCAGATTGGAGTAGTTATACTTTGGTTTTTTTAAAAGTTTCATTTTTGTGTTTTGTATACAATTGTAATTGTTGATGTTGATGTTGATGTTGTGTGCTTTGTATACAATTGTAATTGTTATCATAGGTGAGTTGAAGAGATTAATGTCTCCAAATATCATAATGATAAGGTCTTCAGCAGCCAAATCAAATAATACCACCAACCAATCAATCAACTATAAGAATAGAAGTAAAAAGATTCTCGCGAACAAACAATTCCGTTATTATATGAGTCGAGGAATTTTGTCTTGCGATCTAGGATATCTAAATCAGCGCACTCATTCTGTTGTTATTTTCTTATTGGAGACAAATGTCACTACGCAAGTATTAGTGAATCAGAGGCTCGGAGCCAAATGAGATCAGAACAAGAAGATTGTGTAGAAATGCCCTATACTTTATTCTTGCTCTTTAGTTTGTAGATCATGACTAATATTCAAAACAACTACATGATCAAAGCGGAGATTTCTAAAACAAGTGATATTCTTTCATGGAAACCAGCAACTGGGCATAAAGAAGAAAAAAAGGTGGACACAAGGATGAAATGAAAAATCATGTGATGCTTAAAATTCAGTTTTCTGATTCTTTGAAATATACACACGTAATTTACTCAGCTGAGTTGTTTTTTTTCAATAGGTATCAATACTAGTATAGGCTCCTAGATATAAAATATTCCCACAATTTTTATTACAGCAGAAGTAATCTAAGTGTGATATTCTGAAGTCATTGACTTTTACTACAGAGAGGTCCTTTGTGCCTAATTTTAGAGTGTCCTTTATGCTCTTCCACACCGTCCATTTGGTACAAAGAAACTGAAAGCAGCTTTTATTTGGTTGGACCACGGAAAATCTTGAAACCAGGTAAGTCATTGCTTTAAATTGTCTAAAAAGCCACCAGTCACTAACCAGCAAGCCAGACAACCTAATTTCTTTAGTTCTCCTGAAGCAATATTTTGTTCGCTGGGTTTGGACCACACATGAAAAACAGGATATTCTATTCATGTAAAAGAGGGAACATCCAAATGATGTTAACAACATAAATGAGTTGCTGTTTTGGATTTTCCTTTGTTATTCTTAAGATATTCAAAAGATGCTTTGCCTATTATTTGTACCAACCTTTGCTTTTATGAGAGAGGAAGAGGAAGAGGAAGAATGCAAATCTGAGAGCCATGTGGGAGAAATTAAGTAATCATTTTAAGCAACTAGTAGAAAACTTGAAAGTAATGCAGGTGCAGCCAACCTGCGGACAAATTTGAAAGTCGCTCATTTAAAAATATTTCAACCAATTAGGTATTCGGAAAAGTAACAATTTTTAAATGTTGCTTTGGTTGGCTTCGACCTTTTTAACCCCCTTTTGGAATTAAAATAAGATTTGCCAATTCAATGGGAGAAAAACATTAAGAACATGTTTCAACTAAGGCTTTAAAGTGAAATAACCCGAAACATGGAAACGATGAAATAATGGAAATATAGGAATCGTTTGGGAAACTCGCTCATATTTTCCGTCTTCATGGGGAAAAGGCCATTTTCATTCTTCTCAAAATAAAAAATGGGGAAGAAGCGAGGCTATAGTTTAAAAGTAGTGAAAAAAATTTAAGCATGGTTCTTGTGAAAGAAAAACTTGAAATTTAAATAGTAACCACGAGAAACCATGCTTGTTTCCAAAATGAATTCTCAATTATAGCTTGTCCGCTTAACCATTTTTTTTGTCTATTTACACCGGTTTGACCGTCTGAATTATTGTCTTATTTGATTTTTAACAAGACCTCTGGAAATTCAAAGATCCAAAACAATCATTAAATTGTTAAAAAAACTGAAACATTTAACACCCAATCAACGAGAAACAGAACAAACTTAAGCTTAACAACTTTAGATCCCAATCTCTTCCAAGTCAGCGGGACTATATAATATCCAGCATATTCTTATAAACCTTTACTCACTGTTACCATAAATACATACCCATATCCTACACTAGCACTACAAAACTTTCAGTTTAAGACGATATGAAAAAGAATATTACAACAATTACTTTTTCTCACTGGATTGGATCTACCATTTATGGTACCTTCACCAGCTAATAAATAATCACCCACATTTTCTCTCCATGCAAGACATTAATCGAACAGCAATTCTTATAGGGAGTAGTATTTTTTCTGTTAGGAGCAGAAGGGAGTAGATATTTGACAGAACAATATTTATATGTTCACATCTGTCTGTAGAAAAGGACATATGCCTGATCATGTAGCACCTTATTTGTTCCGATAGCAAAGACAGAGTGGTCATCAAATCGTAGCCACCGACCATTGGGATATTGGGCATCAGCTGTGTAGTGCCCCTTTGAAGGCTCCGTTCCATGGTGAGTAATTGTAGCAACAAGTTCATACTTTCGACCCTGCAGAAGCATAAAAATCAATCAGCCACTACACTCTCTTCGTTCTAGTTAAATAAAATTCTGGAGGGGACAAAGAAAGACTACATTATCAGTTATCACAGGTACACAAAAGAGCCTCTTGGATTCTTAAATTTTAAAAGCTTAGTTGAAACATTTACTTATGATCAGCAATAGCTTACTCCTTTGCTTGTTTTGGTTGAAATTACTTTATTAGAGAATATCTCATTTACTCAAGTTTTGTTGCTTTTATTGTAAGACCAAAGAAATCTACCCGAAAATTAGCTAATCATCCATAGTCTTGTATTTCTCATTAGACCCTTTTCAGAGTGGTTGGGGGGGGACTAAAAAAGCAGTCTCCATAAGCAAAATGATCAAAATGATGTATGACACTTTTTATACATTTTTTCAGAAAAGGAGATATTCCCTAAATTAATCTTAAAGGAATAAAAGAAACTTTGAAAGAAGTAATCTTTGAGCTAATATAAACAATTTTATAATGTAAAAACCTTGACAACTCAATCTCTGTCATGTTGACTCCCTCGCACCCACCCCCAACACACAAAAAAAAAAAAAGAGTCATCATTGGGAATAAAGTAGTTGCATTCTAATAGCCAGAAAGAGAGGCCATCATTTATCAACATGATCACTAACTATTTACATCCACAACATAGGGGCAAGAATATAGAGACATAATACATCACCTCAGTAGAAGGCGAAACAAGCAATTCACGACCCAATACCAACTCAAGAGGAAAGTGCACAGGCTTATGCAACTTGGTGCTTCCCTGGCTTCCGTAACCAAAACGCATCAGGTGCAATATCATTATTTTAGGGAGTGTCACTATTTGAACAGATTTCCTTGCAGTCACAACACCAGCCTGAAAGAAATTTAAATTAGTATTTTAATAGTAGTAAAAAGCATATCCTCCATAGCAACCAAAGGAGATTATTATCCACTACAAAAGGCCAAGTTAAGATGGGACCTAAGAACAGTTATATTAATGACTAAGATGACTTTTATGCTGTCAAAATTACTGATGGTGTGTACACAGACATGAAGAGCATGGAAGGCAACAAAGTAGCTATAATTTTGCCATCAGTTTCTTGCCCTCCTCCATTTAAAAGATATAGAATTTTGAAATCAGTTGATGTTCCACTGTCTTGCATGGATATGGGTATGAATGACATTAAGGGTAAATACATGGATATGGGTATGAATGACATTATGGGTACAATTTGTTTCTTTTAATAACAATCTACCAGCATAGCAGCTAAATTTGGTGTTAAGGATGGACTGATTTATATTTGAGTAATAAGTGAGTATTGGGTGTGTATCCATGTACCAAATAGGTGGCAGTACTGAAAACATAATGGCAACTATTTAGGACTAGTGGAGTACTAATGCATCGTAGTCCACTTAAGAAAAAAAAACATTTATGAACATTGTATATCAAAGTATGATGGTGTTAAACTGTTAAAGTATCCAAAAATAAATGTAAAGGTTATATACCTTTGCAGTGAGTGATGTTCGGTACCCTTCAAGAGTCTCTGGTGCAGAAAACAAGTGAAGTGCATCCTCAATTGTGTGAACAGCATCAGGATAGATGTCAAGATGGAGCAAGAGATATGGTTGAACAGTAGCAGAAGCTCTATTTCCTAAATGACAAAAAAGAAATCATGACAATGGCCATAATTTTTTTTATAAACTTTATTTACATGTTCATTTTTTCTTTGAAGAATATCAACAATGATGGATAAGGTGAATTTGGGCAAGAACAAAAGTAAAAAGAAAGTAAAAGTTCAGAATTACAACTATTCAGCACGAAGCAACAGACTGGCCAGATAAAATTCCACAAAATCTTAATGAACTTGACAGTTAAAACAAAAACAAATCCCTTCACTAATATATAAGAGAGTTATGTTTTGTACCTTTAGCTCTCACCAAACTTCTAAGCTGTCCTCCAAAAATACCACTTAAATCTGATGGGAGAAAGTTTTGAGTCCTTGTAACAGCAGATTTATTCTTCGGCCCCACTGTTTCCCATTCATCATCTTCCACAGAAGAAACTAGAGAAGATTTGCTGCCGTTAAGACTTGAAGAGTGTCCTTCAAGCTTCAGTAATTCATCATGCATTTGATCCATTACAAAGCTCAGAAATTCCTGAGCATCTTCCTGTCTGAAAGTAAAATGCTGAAACTAAGTATATTACAAAATTACAAGTTTATGTTACCAATTACATCATGACACTTGGGCATTCCACACTTTCAAATTACCAAATAACTTTCTTGATGGGTCTATAAAATCTGACACATTAGTACAACAGACAAAATTGTTTAAATGATAGGAATATTATTGAAATCACAGTTGAAGTGTGGGGAATGGAGGATTAAGAAGGAAAGCAAATGAAGATTTTGACTATACATGTAAAATAATATTATAAACAAGTCCCAATTACCAACCTTGGTCTTCCTGAAATGTTATTCGGCACATCCGGAGTAAAATTCTTTAGGACAACTTCAAACATAACAGGGCGAAATGGCCTTCCAGACTCAAACGTATCTGTATCTTGCTTCTTTACTTTAGTTGTGCTTGGCATATCAAATTGGGTTATAAACTCAGCAAATGCCGTCAATGTGGGATACCCAACCTATATAATACAGAATAATAAACATGAAATAATATCAGTTCAATACTTTTCTAGCACAAGGGAAATCTGAATGCATAATACAGCTTTTAGGTCTTTATTCCTTTAATGTTATTATGTCATCTATAAGTTAAGCTAAAACTTGTAGATGGCAGTATTAGTTAATTAGTTAATAGTTGACATGCAGCAGCAGAAAAACTAACCTTAGGAAGGTTGCGAGTTCTTAATTGCTGTAAAAGACGAACGAAAGGTGAGCATGACAAGAGAGCCTGCATGGTGGCATTAAGAAAACATAGATTCCCAGAGTTGATAAGGCCTCGAGGCAGTATATCCTTAACATGCATAACAGCATGCCCATTAGGTGCCTTTTGGGGTTTTCGATCAGATAACTTTGGTGCAGAATCATCCCCATTACCAATTTTATGTAAATTCTTCAAGCTTTCAGCCTCAGAAGCATCTAGGCTCAACTTTGTAAACTTGTTTGAGGGACCATCTTCACCAGGTAATGCAAACGAATTCGCATTTTTTCCTTCAACTTCATTTACACTGATGGTACTGGTGGTGGTGTACCTAGGGGAGATATTGGTAATGCTGCCATTCTCTTTAATTGTTCCTGACACTTTAGGTGAATTATCACAGACACTCTTCACTCCATTACATTTCTGAGAATCAGAGGGTGGAGAATTATCCGGTGCTTTTGATGAATTTAGCAGGTTGTTTGACTCAACAGTAACAGAATTCAGAGAACCAAATTGCAGCTGATTCTTCTCCACAGGTTTTTTCTTTTTCCCAGAAGACTGCTTTGACAGCAATGATCGGGTTTCATCTTCAGTAAATGACCCAAATAGCAACATCTGTAAAGCAATGGCGCACAAATCCAAAACAAAATTAATAATTTCAACAAATTATAAACTATGTTAAAAAAACGAATTTTAAATATATAGCATAAAACAATTCAACAACCAAATTAAACAAAGTTAGACAATAAGTAGCAAACTCGCAAAAACTACACCGAAGCAGATAAATTATTCTACATTCTATCAGAAACATTATAAACCTCAATTCACACCAGCGACTGACAATGGAGATCGAAAACAGCTCGAACTAAAGGAACACTAAGCAAACGCAGAAGCCAAAAAGAAAAAAGGGCAAAAAATCGCACCTTTGAATCACTCGTGTTGGTGAGGAGATGGAGGTTGGAAACCCAAGAGGCTAAAATTGAATAGTAAATTCCCAGTATGGAAAAAAAAGAAAAGGGTTGGGATGGAAATTAAAAAGTAGGGTTTTTGGAGACCCTGAAGGAGAGGCGGTGATTGAAGACATGAAAGGGGAAAAGGGAGAGCAGAGAGTGAAGAGAGAGAGCATTTAACAACGAAACCCTCCTCTCCGATTGAGCCTTGGTAGCACCAACACGGAGCATCGACAGAAAGGTTAACACAAAAGCCTCTATCTGAATTTTGGCTTAGGGTTAGGTTATGGAATGGAATGAAGGAAAGGGGTGAGTAAAAAACGCCGCTTTATCCCTTCTTCTTGCCTTAAAGAGCGGTGCTATATGCCATTTTAAAATAAATTTAAAAGCAAATTGTATTTTTCAACTAATAGCATGTTTAGCTTCTTTTTTTCTTCTGAATATAGCATGTTTAGCTAATGACAGGAACAGTTGAGAATGAGATGAGTTCTATCATGCAGATACACTCTTTGGGCCCGGAGCTTTAAGTGTATCAAATATTTTAAAAAAAAAAAAAAAAAAAAAAAAAAACCTTCTAGCAGCATCTTTTGTCATCTATTTTAATTCTTTTTTTAAAAATTTTTATCTTCTAAATTAAACAAATCCTTTATCTTAAAAAGATTAAAACAATTTGCATTTCAGTTTGAATTGTTTTTATTAAAAAATCATTATTTTTATTCTTTATTATTATTATTCAAAACTTCAATCTAATCCAATTTAATAAAATACAGTTTGGATTGGTTAATTAATAATAACAATAACAATAATATAATAATAATTAACAACCACACAGAAGACTACCTAATTCAGATTAAGGAGGAAAAGGATTAGGGGCTTCAATTTGAAAGAGACTACATCAATGTTGCAAGAATCAACACAACATTGTTTTGCAGTCCGCTTGCTAAAGGAATTCACGAATAGGAAAGAGAGAAACTCACAAACAGGAAGACAGGAACAATAAAAAAGAATTCGTAGAATGAGAATAAACGATAAATTAGAATGGAACGTTAACTCTAATTTTTGAGATCCGATTAGGAATAATTTCAATCAAAGCAAATTCAAAGAATAACAAATTTTCCAACACTTAATTTCATTGCAATTAACCATTGAACAAATTTAAAGTTACCACAATGAAGCCATAATCTCCTTCCCACCTTAAATGGTGAATCCGAAATGTTCCTTCTCCTTCGTGCACTTCACTTTTGCTTCCAATTCAGTGATGCGAGGCTTTTAGGAAAAAAAATTTAAGAGGAAAAGGTTGGGCTGTTTATTTAAAGCATGCAAGTGAAAAGCGAAATTTTCTATTTGGCGGAATAATTTCAAAATTTTAGAAAATTTGAAGTGCTGTAATTTAAATTACTTTGATTTTAGTTTTTTTTTTAATATTTTGTTTGGATAAATCAATTCAAATTTCTAAATTTTTTTTTATTTGGATAAAGTCTGTATGCATATTTTCATTTTTATATTTTAAATGATAAAATTTCCATATTAAATTTTATAGAAAATAAATATTATATATTTTTAAATATTTAATTTCATTGTTTGGGTTGAATAATACAATTTCCACTTAATGCAAAATTTCATTTTTAAATATGTATTTTATAAATTAAATTTTAACTATAACTTTACTAAAAATAAACATTAACCAATATTTAACCAATATCATACTTTCAATTTCATTAATGCAAGAACACGTCTCAAAATGAAAACGCAACACACAAGATTTTCATGGTCAAACATTGAAAGTGAAAACATAAAGAAGCAAAGATGAGGGCAGATGGGAAAAAAAATTAAAATATTGCTTTTTTTAAAAAAAAATTTACAGATATATAGATTTATTGTAGTTTTAAAGTTATTTACACAGGACGCGATCAGTCGTGACTCCTCCAAGCATGACTGGGGCCATCAAACGTGACTCATTCCGTCGCTAACACTTTTAGCGACTGAAATAGACATCAAAATTAGCGATTAAATTTTAGCGACTGATATGTTTTTTTTCCCAAAAAAAAGGATTCCTATCACATGGTAATTTTTCTGTTGACTACCTTGCCCTACCATTTGGTAAATAAAGAAAAAAATACCCCATTAGAGAAAAAATTGTACTAATGCTATTTTTTAATATCGTACTTTAAATGTTTTAACTATTTTTGTATATACAAACTTCAAATGTCATAATTTTTTATAGGAGTGTCCGATGGAGACGTATTTTATGTCAAAACGCTCAATTAAGAGAAGTAATTAAAATATGAAAAATTTCATTTAACTAATTAAATAATTAAAAAAGTAGACTGTTTAGAAATTTTTTGCTGATTGAATTCTAAATCGTAATTTTGAAGCATTTAGAGACATTTTTTGGAAAAAATATTTGACCAAATCTCCTTCGAAATTTACTTAAGCCTTCTTCTCTCAATTTCGAGCATTTTGACACAAACTACGTCTCAATCGGACATTCCTATCAAAAATTATGATCGTTCGAAGTTTATATACATTGCGTCTCAAAATGACATGTGTCTCAAAATGACACATATCACAAACAGGTGAGTCGCACTTGGCTGGGGCAATTGATTGCTATACTTGCCTAAATAAGTTTAAAACTACAATAAATTCATAATTTTTTTAAAAAAACAACAAATTAATTTTTTTACCGACGTAGATGATAAGAAATAAAAAGAAGCGTCCATCTCCGTCGCAGCTGCGTTGAACCACGGCTAATTTTGAAGATGTCATTTGCGGTTGCAGAAATGTAAATCCTTCTACAGGGATTAGTTTCCCATCAACGGGGTGTGAGAATTTCCTAGGAAACCAGAATATTTTTTAATGAAGGAAATTAGAAAACTTCAAAAAGGCAAAAGAAAAAGGGTAGGAAAGTGCTTAGATTGATCTTTGTGATAGGTTTTTCTACATTTATTTTTTATTGTAACTACTTTCCATACTATATATTTCCTATTCCTTAGTGTGTGCCTGCAAGCTCCAATCCAACCAGAGAGGAAATCATCAATCATGTCATATAACTTCCTGCCCCTTTTTTCCTCTCTTACTATCACCAACCCCAAACGTTAGTTTCTTCTAATCACAGATCAATCTACACGCACGCACATCCCTGCTGTAATGGCAGACAGCGTGGTTTCGTTTGGTTTAGATCACTTGTCCCAGCTAGTGGCACGTGAAGCTAAGTTGAGTTGAATAACACTTTTATAAATATAAAAACTAATTTTAATTATATATAATGTTATTCAATAGCGCTATAGCATGAGATAATAAAAAAAAAATTGTCCCTCCAATTTTAAGTCTCAAGCTTCGCCTCTGCAACCATTGAGTCAATCCCTTTGAGCAACTAGGGTCATGTTAAAGATTGAGACCTTAACGGTCTTAGTAGCTTGTGATAGCTATGGTGGTTCATGGGATTGATTTGTGGTGTGTTAAACATTGCTTGCTGGTGTGGATTTGACTTTTAGGAAAAAAATTCCAGCAAAAACATTGAAATTGCTTGCTGGTTGTTGTTATTTGAATCGTTTTCTTTTAAGAATTGAAAGAGCATATCTGGGTTTGAATTGTTGGATGAGTATGGTGTTCAATCGTTGATCTCCCTTTTTCGAATCTTGTTTTAATTCTGAAAAATATTCAGTTGGTGGTTTTGAAATGAAGGGAGAACAGTATCAGTTGGTAATGGAGGAATACGGTGGTCACGGTGGAGGTGAATGGCAGCAGCCAAGTTACTTCATGAATGTGAGAAATGACGTGTAGCATCCACTGAACCGGCTCCACACCACACGTATGTATGGTTGAATGTGTTTAACTAATGAACACTTATCACATTTTAGACAAGAGATTTCACAACATAGATTTCACAAAATGAAATTTTAGAAATTCAATAAGAAATAATTTTTTTAAAAAATTAATTGTAAAATTTAAATATATTTCAGAGATGTCTAATACATTTAAGTTAAACCATTAATATCAAATTAATGTTCACTAGATAAAAGTCTATTTAAGATTAATAGAATATTTCATTCAATATTTTTTAAAAAAAATTCTCAACTATTATCATTCAAATAATAATATAAAAAAAAAAGGTTCTTTCACATTTGAAGGATTGATATCCGTCCATTAACGATTATCAATTTTAAGTTTATTTAATAGTCACCTAGTTGTTAATTAGGCACAAATATCAGTTGTACTTACTTAACAGATTTGGCGGAAGTAATTAAGAAAGGGGTTGGATCCTTTTAAGTAAAAAACTTTTGACTCTCTTCCCATCTAATTAAATTCCTGGATATCAATATATGTATGGGCCGGTAGCTTGCTTTGGCCCCCCAAAATTCATTTGGTCATTAACTATATAGTTTATTCTTAATATTCTTCAAGTGCCGTGGTGTAGTGGCAATCTCGTTTTCATTCAGGATTAGTTGTCCCGTGCCACATTTTGATCTCCATAGTAGCTTAAAAATGGTGTCCCCAAAACCTCTCATAAATTGCAATGCACCGTTAGAGTTGGTCCTGATCGACAAAGCTAACAAAACCTGCTTGATTAGTCTATTTTCAACTAGACAACCATCTTTTTTCATCACCACCGAACAGTCGTTTTTTAAGTAAACTATTGTGTGTGACACATTCTGCTTTTGGGTCTCTACTACCAAACCCTCTCTCTTCTCTTCATTCTTTTTTGAAAGGATGAGGTGAGAATGTATTATGACGATTCCTCTTTTTGGGTCCTTTTACAGCTGTCTTCTCTCCTTATAACCCAAATCTTCTTTTGTTTTTTTCCCCCACATTCCCTACCCTTTGCACATTATGTGTCCAGTGTCCACACTACTACTAGTACTCAATTATGCACTTCCCCACACCTACCTGTAACAATGTCAACAATGTCTCCTAATACTTGTGTAACACTGTGATACTACTACATTCCTAATAATGCTAATCGTACATATATTCACATCTGTGTAGTTGATGTGACTATTCTGCACACACACAGCTACCTGTTCAGGATGAAAAATATCAAGTGGTGAGTGTCTGTGTGTATATATATATATATATATATATATATAAGTGTTACTCTCTACGTTTCCTTTTACGTACATACAAAACCAAGCTGAATTTATCCTTAGGCCAAAGGTATATATATATGATATAGGATATGACAAGTGGTGCAAAGCAATGCCATACATATCTTGAGATATCTCTATCTCTATTTTTCTGTATTTGGTAGTCATGCGTGTACCACATAAGGTCATGACCCTACTACCCTCCCTCAGCTAATTGACGAACACATACGAAAATGAAGGGTAGTTATTGCTTGGTATTTCATGGTTATATCAAAGCTCAATGAGGGATAGTGCTGTCATTTCAAACCCAACAGACATATGAACATGTCTGCTACAGTGTGAAAATAGAGAGATGGAGAGAAAATAAAAACGGGAGGACCCCATGAAGCTTATTAAGGGGAATGGCTAATGAGAACGAAGTGGCTATGCTTTTATCCCGAGCAATGCTTGTTCTTGCTTGGAGATCCCACATTTTGGAACAGAAGAAACTCATCATGAAGATATGGAAAATTTGTGAATGATTGCAGTTGCACCCACATAAAAAAGTCACATCCAACCCACAAGAGGTTTGCAGTGATAGGAATAGGAGAATTTTCTGCTCCTCAAGTGGAAAGAAAGAAAGAGTCTTGGTATTTGTGCACATTCACCGATGAAATCCAGCCAAAGTTGCACATTCTTGGTTTTGGTAACTGATATTATAAAGAATGTTTGCTGGTTCCAAGGCTATTCCATCTGAATTTAATGAATGACAGCACTGCACTTGTTCCAATGCACCAAGTTCTCTGAAACGGTGGTTCTTGTCCTTTTTATTATTATTTTTATGGGATTTTAAAAAATGGGTAAGTAGTAATTAACTTGGATCTCACTCCAAATCTGCATTACATTCCTCATGTAGTGTTTCCAACTATCTTGGCTTGTGTGCATTCATGTCTAACACTATTTTGCTCCGAAATCAAGGTTCTGATACCTGTACATGTGTTTGTATTTGGCCTTTGCTGTCACTACTTATTCACATAAGAATCTTAATCTATGACAAGTTCTGCAAATTGTTTCGTCTTTTTGGACAGTCTAACGTTTGAGTTGTACAATTACATTACTTAAATAAATCAATGCCTGGTCACTAACCAACCGTACGTTTCACACATATCTACTTTTGATGTGAGATGTTTGGAATTAGATAACCACAAGCCTATAAAGATAGTATCTTTGTGTATAAGAACATGATGCTTATAGGCAATTTTTCAGATCACAGACATTGAAGTTGACCTATGTGGTGATATTCTTAAATGGCCAAAAAGAAGAGCTGGTTTAGTCTGGTGAAGAGGCTCTTTATATGGGACACACATTCCACACAAGATAAGGTGGTAAGTCTTTAACTCTTAAGCCTTTAACTTGATTCTGTTTCTCATGAGACAAAAAAAACTTTTTTATTCAGAAGGAGAAAAGAAGGAAATGGATATTTGGAAGGCTAAAGAGCAAGAGAATACCTTCAATTAAAGCTCCACTACCATCAAAAGAAACAACACTAAGTGAAGCAGAGGAAGAACAGAGCAAGCATGCTTTAACAGTGGCCATTGCCTCAGCAGCAGCTGCTGAAGCTGCTGTTACTGTTGCTCATGCTGCTGCTGAGGTTGTTCGCCTCACTGGGCAACGCAAGGAAAACTCAGAAGAATCTCAACCTGTTAAAACTAGGAATGGTGCTCCTCAATCCACATACCGGTGCCAGAGGGAGATTAAAGAATCTGCTGCAGCCATCAAAATTCAAACTGCATTTCGGGGTTACCTGGTGAGTTTGTCCAAGCCATTTTCTTTTATTTGTGTCACCTTAAGACCTCTTTGCATAATCTTTACATTCACTGCTAAATTCCTCACTCGTGGATTCATATTAATATATTTAGGTCATAAACTTCTCCTTAGGCAATTCATAGGAGTTAAAAAAACAGATATAATGAATTGAACTTCTTCCATGAAATAAAACCAATTTATGCACCTCAGATTTTGGAGAAGTTAGACTAGAGAATTTCTACTAAAATCAAGTGTATCAATTGATTTTACTTTATGGAAATTCACCTCTTTTCTATAATTGCTCATACAAAATTTTGTCCAAACACGACTTTAACGACAGACACACTAAATGTGAATCAAGTATATGCTGAAATTTGTTAGAAATTAAAAGATTTCTCACAACATTTAGTGATTTCAAAAATTCAACTCAGAGAATAAAAGAAATAACTAACATTGGCAACAACAACAACCAAAAAAAAGGCAAGCACTAGTAGTCATAGAAATTAATAAATGGAAGAAGAAACCAAGGTCAGCTTGCTTTGTCATTGTTTTCTCTTGTTCACTGACTGATAAGACATTACAGGCAAAGAAGGCTTTGAAGGCATTGAAGGGAATAGTGAAGCTTCAAGCTATCATTCGTGGCAGAGCAGTAAGACGCCAAGCTATGAGTACTCTTAAGTGCTTACAGTCCATTGTGAGTATCCAGTCACAGGTCTGTGCAAGGAGGCTCCAAATGGTTGAACGGAGATATGAATACTCTGAAAATGAAGACATGCAAGATTCTAAAGACAAAATAATTAGGGTGAGCGTAACAGGTCATTAGCTCAATAGTTCACATTGCAAACACAATTCCATAGTATACCCTCATTCTGCATTTTATCAATTATATTGTTCTCTCTCTTCTCGTTTATAAGAAAGCAAAAAAACTGACTTCACATTTATTACAAGTTAGTTAATTTTGTTAAATTGTTTTATTTTAATTAAAAATTAATTTTTTAAAACTATCTTTCATTAAAACTTGATATAAGTACAAATTTTATGAAAGGATATTTTAAAAATAGTCTCTTACATAAAGCAAAAGTAAAAGCAGTTGAATTTTGTTTATATTTGAGAAAAAAGAAATTGAACTTTTTTTCTCATAAAAGTAAACGGAGGAGAACGTAGGGAGCAGCTGTTAATTATCCTTGTACAATTTAGAATTTGAAACATGGTTTTCTCATTTTCAGATGGACTCAAACAGTGCAAGAAAGTGGGATGAAAGCACTGTATTGAAGGAAGAGGTAGACACCTACTGCACTAGCAAGAAAGAAACAGTTCTGAAGAGAGAAAGAATAAAAGAATACTCATTTAACCATAGAGTAATGCTCCTAGTCCTAGCTCTTCCATATTTTTATGTTTGGTTCTTTTGCCCATTAAGGATCTCAAACTAACCTACATAAACCCCTCTCAGAGGTCCGCAGAGTCAGAAAGAAGTAAGGTAAATGGAAGATGGAGGTACTGGCTAGAGCAGTGGGTAGATACACAACTTTCAAAGAGTAAAGAGCTTGAAGATTTAGACTCAGTTTTTAGCTCACATTCTAGAGCTGGGGAGGAATATGGAGGAAGACAACTTAAGCTGAGAAGTATTAACAATCAGAGACAAAGTCCAGTTGAAGGATTGGATTCTCCTACACTTGGTTCAAGAAGATCTTTTCCTCATATGAGGCAGTGTTCAGTGGGAGAAGACCACTCATTTTCAAGCTCTCCTGCAACTCCAGCATACATGGCGGCAACAGAATCAGCAAAAGCAAAAGCAAGATCAACAAGTTCCCCAAAAATAAAGACTGGCGGGAATGTGGACATGAACTCTGATTGCTATTCACCATGCAAGAAAAAGCTATCAATTTCATCTTCTATGAACAGTGAAGTGCTTAGTAGTGGTAGGATGGGCAAGCTCAGTAGTAGTAACCAGCAGCAAAGATCTCCAAGCTTTAAGGGCCTTTCAGTGCCTATAAAATCAAGCAGAACTACTATCAAGGATCTCAGTATTAATTCAGATTGCTCACTGCCTAATTGGGATCGACAAGCTTCCTTCAAATGAATCTATGAATGTTCATGTTACTCTTGCTTGTATTAACACAATTCCTTGTATCATGTGAAGGCTTCAAAGCAAGAACTGTTTATAACTATGTACGATTACACTATATGCTATTGGATGTTAGTTTGGTTGGGAATTGAACATTAATGTGACATAAAGGAGTTAATTCCTTGATACATTAGGGGACTGTTTGTTTGTTTGTTTGTTAATTTATATTTTGAAAACAAGGTTGGTCTGCACATTGGGGTCCCCTTACTTGAATCAATCATAACTTGGATGATTGGTTGTATGCTCTAAAGCTTTATCGACTCGTTTTTTCAAACTAGTTCTTTTTTTCCGCAAAAAAATATATATATTATAGTTTTATTAATAAATTACGTATACACTGTAGTTTGAAACTTATTTACCTGTGTATAGCAAGCAGTGGCGCCTCAGCAGAGCGGGACCGGTGGCGTCCCCACCAGGCGTGACAGGGGCTTAGTGGCGCCCCAGGGAGGCGCGACTCACACGGTGCTGACACGTGTCATTTTGGGACACGTGTCAACTTGCGGCGCGATGCGAAAAAACTTCGGAAGGCCATAACTTTTGACTGGGACGTCCGATTGACGCGAAACCGGTGGTCACGCCCTCGAAATCGAGAGGAGAAGGCTTAGGCAAGTTCCCAACTTGCTTAAAAAATTTTCCCAAACGAGGCCTCTAAGGTTATGCCTTAAAAATGCGATTTTGTCTTTCAACCTCAAAAAAATTGCTCGTTTTTTGATTTTTTTATCTACTCAATTAGTGAATTGTATGCTGTTTTTTATTTTTTCAATTACTTCTTTCAATTTCGAGTGTTTTGACATAAAATACGCCTCCATCGGACATTCCTATAAAAAATTATGACTGTTTAAAGAATTTGCTTGACGTTTATATATGGCTGGAAACAGGTTAGGTCAGAACTTCGTTAGGTCAGAACTTCGTTCGATTACATTTTTAAATCAGGCCCAGGCCCAGGCTCAGATCCAGGCCGAACGAAGTTCTGACCTGATCTGTTTCCAACCATATATAAACGTCAAGCAAATTCTTTAAACAGTCATAATTTTTTATAGGACTGTCCGGTGGAGGCATATTTTATGTCAAAACGCTCGAAATTGAAAGAAGTAATTGAAAAAATAAAAAACAGCATGCAATTCACTAATTGAGTATATAAAAAAAATCAAAAAACGAGCAATTTTTTTGAGGTTGAAAGACAAAATCGCATTTTTAAGGCACTTAGAGGCCTCGTTTGGGAAAAAATTTTAAGCAAGTTGGGAACTTGCATAGGTCTTCTCCTCTCGATTTCGGAACTTGCATAGGTCTTCTCCTCTCGATTTCGAGCGCGTGGCCACCGGTTTCGCGTCAATCGGACGTCCCAGTTAAAAGTTATGGCCTTCCAAAGTTTTTTCGCATCGCGCCGCAATTTGACACGTGTCAGCACCGTGTGAGTCGCGCCTCCCTGGGGCGCCACTAAGCCCTGTCACGCCTGGTGGGGGCGCCACCGGTCCCGCCCTGCTGAGGCGCCACTGCTTGCTATACACAGGTAAATAAGTTTTAAACTACAGTGTATACGTAATTTATTAATAAAACTATAATATATATTTTTTTTTGCCTCTTTTTTTCATGGTTTACAATTTAATCTAATATTTATTTAATTTTAAAAAATTAATAATATCTTTATTCCTAGCCTGAAAATTTGAGCAACTAAAATACCTGTAGTTGTAACTTGTAAGAATAGGTCTGGTCAGTTAATTGGCCTGGAATATTGGTTACCCAACTTGTTAGAGATATTTTTGGAATGATCATTTTCATGGTTTTATCTAAAAATTAAACATCCAAAAACCAAAACTTGTTTACTTTTAACAAATGAATATATGCTCCACTTCTTCTAGTCATAGTCTAACCCAGTTAGTAGGATAAAAAACCATCTCTCTGTTTCCAGCAGTTTTAAAGGGTTGTGTTATTCTTTAATAAAAAGTTTTATCTCTGTAATTAATATCTTTATTGAGTATTTTTTTAAACTGTTTTCTGTTTTTAAAAAAGAATTTAAAATTAAAAACTTGCTTCTTTAGAGGAAAATCATTTTTAAAATTAAAATCCCGGAACGCTATAGTGTTGTTTTAGTTTTCTTACTTTCATTTTTATAGTATTCATTTTTCTTACAGTTTTACATTTTCTTCCCTTAAAAAACTAAAAGCAAAAACATAATAAAACATACCCTATCGTACTTAAGTTTTGTTTTATCTTTCTTTTTGATCGTTGAAAATCAGCTTTGTTTATGTTACTTCAAACATCAACAAATGAATTGATATTCGATTTGATAGACAAACAAGTACGAAGTCTACTGCGCCAAATTTATTTAACCCTTAGATCTATCGACTTTTATTTGGATGTAAAGTCTTTTTAAAAGTATTTTTAAAATAAAAAAAATAAGAAAATAAAATAAAATAAATTTATGTATAAATTAAAATAAATTTTTTATTAATTTAGATTTCAACTTATCTTTTAAAAAAGTTAAAAAATTATAATGATAAATTTTTAAAAATTAATTAATGAATAATTTATATTTAATTATAAAAAAAACTCATCTATTTTTTTTTTAAAATTCTTCTAAAAATTCTTCCAAAAAAAGCTTATCTCCTTAAACGATTAAGATTTTGTTTTTTTTTTAATTTCTTTGTCTCTCTCTTCCCTGTTCCCTTCTGTCTCCACTACCTCCTATCCCAATGACACCATCAATTTCTTTGAAGCCAGCAATTGAAAATTATAAAAACTGCAGTATGAGCTCTGGATAGACCATTAACATCAATGATTCAATGTTTCAAGGAGAAAGAAGACTAAGAAATCCTTCAAATGTGAACTTAAAAAATACAAAAAAGAAAAATGAAGGAAAAAGAGATCATTAGTTGATCACAATTACTCTTTACAAACAATATACTAAACCAAATCAACATCAAAGAAAAGAAGAGAAATCAATCAACATCACTTTCTCCAAATTCCCGTCTGGAAGCGTTTAATGTGAAACGTCATTTTGCACAAAGAATGTAAAATAAAATTCAACAACAAAAATCCAAAATGTGAACCATTGGGAAACCCCACCGCACCAACCAAATCCAAGGGCGAACGAACCATATCACCAGTGTGAACCACAAAAACTCACCGCGAACCCAGTAAATCCCATCGTGAACTGTGAAGGAGACTACAGACCACCACAAATCGCATCGCAAAAATGGTGAAACTTCTGCCGACTACCCCGTGCCTCCGCGGCCACCGAAGCCAAAAGTGAAGGAGGTGTGCAAGATCGACCGTCGGAATGGGGGAGTCTACTCAAATCAATTTCAATTGAAGCCCAATATTGGGAAAAGAGATTTGCGATTGGGCTTCTTTAGATCTGCAAGATGATGGCCGGCAGAGATGTGTGGGAGGGCGGTGTGAAGAAAGGTGCTAGGTAGTTCGCCGCCAGGGAAGGTGGAGATGGAAGTGGCTAGGTCTCTGAGGAGAAGAGATGGAAGGGGTTCTCCAAAGGACAAAATTGGGAGAAGGAAGAAAAAAGAAAACTTTCGAGTCATAGATTTCACATTAAAAAATCTAAGAACATAAAATAACTTTTGTACCATGCGAATGTTATTTTACTTTCACACAATAGAATCCGTCATAAAAGTCCCAACTTTGATGCCTTGTAAAACTGTTGTACTATGCGGGAGCCTTTCTGTTTGGGCCTGGAATTTCTTTTGCCTTTATATTTATTTGCAATGTGTTTTTTCTGCATTTCTAGAATTGCTTCTTGCACATTCCATATTGCTCCCGGATTATGGGAGTGTAGGAAGCAATTCAGGGAAAGCAAGAAGCAATTGCCTTCTTTGCAATGGACTTGAAAAACAAAGAATAGCTGAATAGGGCATATCCTTGGTTGTTGCTTTCTGCACCTCCAAGTTCCTTGATGCACACTTTTTGGAATTTTTTGGCCATTCCGAAAGCCAAAATCAATAATCACTCCAGAATGTTATTTCACATTATTGATTAACCATTCCGGAAGCTTAAAAGAAGAAGGTGCGAGAAGCAACTTAGAGTGCAGGAAACAAAACCCACATTCTTTGACTATTCATGGCTATATGAAGCCTTGAGTCACGGAGCAAAAAAGGTCTTGAGCCTGTACACCCACTAATTCTATTATTCTTATTTCTTCCATTATTTTTGGTATACATGTAAATATATTATTGATGCTGTATTACGAATTGAGCTAGCAGTTAGAGGAATAAAGTTATTTAGTTAGCATATCTGTCTTATACAGTTACTAGTTACTTTTGTTGGTTTGCTTAAGTTAGCTAGTGAGTTGCCAAATTGGCCACTGATGACTGATATATAAACAATGTATCTCTCTGGATATATATTTCAATCAATTTTTGTTAAGAATCCCAAATTCAGGCACTCTCAGAATCCTACATATCAAAAGAAGAAGCAATGCCCGTTAATTACCTTCCTTCTTGGGTTTTGTTTTTGTCTACAGAATTTTTCGAAGCGGGTAAAATGCATTTGGTGTAGCAAATGAACCTGTTTGAAGTGGTTCTCTGCCTCAATATGCGAAAACTGTTACACCAATAGCTGTGAGATTCGTGAAGCTTTTTAAGAGTTTATATGGAGTTTAATGTTATATGAGCATAAAATAAGGATAGTATAAATAAGGATGATAAGGTGGAGTGTGATTATACCAAGATGGATAAGATAAAAAATGAAAATATTCGATGATAGATAGCAGTAGTACTAGTGGTGGAGGGTTAGATTCATCGTTATCCCTATACTCCATATGATCTATTTTTAGTCATTTTTTTCTTCATCTTCCCCTCGTTTCTCCCTTCTTTGTTTTTACCATATTTTTTCAACTTTCTCGTATCTATCATTAAATTCATCTATCATCTATTCCAATTAATTTAGATTAAAAGTGATGATGATATTGATGTTAAAAATATCTACACTCATTTACCTTTTACCTAATTAATTGATATCATAGAAATCACACAATCTTAATATGGCTACTTATTTTTCATTGTAAGTCTTTTAATAAGTTTACATTGAAGAATTAATGCATAAAATTCCTACGTACTCTAGACTTACAAAAACAGAGAAAAATAGTAATTAATAAAAAATATCATAATCAAATTGAAGCAAAAGAATACATTAGTCCTCGAACAACTTGTGAATATAAAATATTTTTTTATTGAATAAATAAGTATATTTAATTATAACTACTCTACTTATAATCAAAGAGAGAATACAAGAGAGGTATATTTATAAGTTATCCTAAAGAAGCTGAAAACAACTCGAGAATATATTTTTTATACACTCTCTGAAACACTTAAACAAATACCTCTGTACGTAATAAGATAAATCCAATAAATAAATTATAAATAAACTCTTCTAAATAGACCCTAAGAACAAAATACGTAAAATAAATTAAACACATCTTATCGTGAAAAATAGGATATGTTGCCGACATTCTCCATTCTCAAGAGAGAGAAAAGTGTAATAGTTAAGAAAATGAGCAAGACACTTCAGTGTAATATGATAGAAATTTGGTAAGTTGAATTAGTCCTTATTGCAACTATATAGTACATGCATAGATGAAATCATGAAAACATAATTTGTTTGACCATTCTTATTACACGTGGAATGCTAGCATGCGTTGGCTAAAATTTAGTGCTCAAGTCTTTGGTTCTATAGAACTTCCATGTTATCTAAAGTTACACGGTTGCACTTTGCAGTTTTGCAAGAATAATTTGATGCGTGACAGCGAAGTTGTCCACCACTATGGTTGTGGCATGTGACTTTCAAGCATGGGTTCAACTCACGTATTGGCCGTTGGACTTAGACCTAACCAACATATTCCAAGCTTGCTCATGAGTTTTTATGAGACGACCTAAAATCCAACAAAAACATTTCAGCAATATCATATGCGAAATTGACTACCAACAACTACACAGTATATCCTAGTAGTCAATTCGTATTTTTTTAAATAAAATTTTAAATTCAAATCTTATTGAATGAAAAAAAATATAATTAAAAAATTATAATAAAAATAATTAATTTGGTTTTCTGATAAAAATTAATTAATTGACACTCTATATCAATTATATGATTAAAAAGTATATATGAAATTGACTCATGAAGAAATATACTCGCCTATTGGACGCTGCCTTTTAAGAAGTCTTTCCAAAACAATATTATGTGTATAGTATTAAAGTAACATCTCATTCTAGAGGGACTTGGATCCAAGAAATTTACGCGTTGAAATTTGAGACGCTTAGCAGTCACTACTAATTCCATTATTGTTCGAAAACGACATTAAGTTCTAGACCATTTATGCAACTTTTTAAAAATATGAACAATGTTTGAGTTTGAAAAATTGAATTGATGGATTGGTCCGCCACTACTAACTAGGCTTCTTCTAGTATTCTACACTCTAGTTGCATGATAGACAGCCACTCACTTTCTGGTCCATACCAACCAGGCATCGATGACTAAACCTCGTGCTAATTAAAATGACCTTGCCCACCCATAACTACAACTTTTTTTCCCTTCTCAACTCTCTATGTCTAACAGATAATTGTGTATAATTCAAAATAATCACATGTTTGAGCAGAGAAAGTATTTTCTAATTTAATGCGAAGAGACAATGCACGGTTAGTCAACATATATAGTCCAGTTTGAATATATAGTCAACTAGTCAGTTTCGAAGGGAATAATGAATCAACATTACTCATATTTTTACAGTCATATTCTCAGGCAGCGATATCTTCTTGTTTCTAACCCGTAGCTGTTAATATAATTAGAACATTCATTCATTGATCTATGAGAACTTCCTGAAAAGATAATTAAACCATGAAAAAAATATGGAATATCAAAGTGATTTTCTTCACGATACTATATACTATATCATATACCGTGCATAATTATTTAGATGAATTATTTATTATAATTTTATAAACCTTATAATTATAATTTCATATAAATTTAAACACTTTATATGAAATTCACTTCAATATTAAAATTATTAAAGTAAGTGATTAACTTAATTTTACAAATCTTACAATACTTAAAAATATTCTATTTATTATATAAACAATGTCATATCATATGTTGCATAAAAAAGATTAAGTAAGTTAATTAAAGTTAAACAACTTATATAAATATTTTTATTAAATATATTCTAATTCAACATAAATTAAATAGAGGTGCGTCAGCTAAATAAGATAGATATACATTACATACATAAGATAACAAAATGTTAAACATATTAATTAAGAAACTGGTTAATATGCTGTCATACATGAATGTAAGTCTATAACAGAGGATAAATATGTTGTCCTATCAATAACAGAACATGTTCTAAATGGAAATGTAACCACAAGCCAAAGGTGGAAAGGTGGTGACATTCGTAAATGGCAGACAGATCATTTCCCTTCATTTGATGAGTAAGCATTGTATTTTAATTTATAACTGCTGGGTGGAAAAGTATTAATGAATTACATTAAAAAATGGATAAAAGATTTGTTCTGGACCTTACTAAAGCTATTTAGGCTCGAATAAGTAAATAAATAAAAAAAGAAAATAACCTATGCGTTACAGGTTTACACCTCTAAATACTAGATACAAATCATCATATATAATAAAAGTTTATTAATTTTTATATAATTATCTTAAAAATATACGTACTGATGATAATTTTTTATTGATAATATAAATTTTCTTAGATTAATTATTTTTTTTGCGTGTGTGATAGTACTTTGAAACTAATCCTGTAATTTGCGGTATCCTTTGTTGACAAATTATAGGAATGCTCTCGAGTTCTTAGAGGCGTTAGACTACGGTCAGCTATAATCAAACTTGATAATATTAAATCATCATCACACACACAAAATCACCCAACTCTTAATTATTTTTCTTGCAAATACTGACTCTTAATTATATTCCTAATTTGTTTCGAATATTCTTGTCTCAATTGAACTGGTGTTGAATAATATTAAAGATAAATTAGAAAATCCCTTAGTGTAAAAATATTGTATCACTTAGTTAGTGGTATTTGTTATGCTAGCTGGCTAGCTAAAATTAATTAATTTTACTCCATTTTGATTTTCCATATATAATTTATTTTTTTAACAAAATATTGAAATTATCTTTTAATATTGGAATAAAAAAATTAGAAATCTATAGCTAGGGACCCCCAAAGTTTCTTTCCTTACAGCCTACTTTAATTTTGGACATATGTTGAAGTGGCTACCGGGGACCTCCAGTTTCATAGTGAGTTCCACGCATGATATGCTCATTTATTTTGATGCAACGAGTATAACAAAGACATATATATGGGCAGGAAAAAAATTACAAAAGACAAAATGCAAAAAGAGGACACATAAAAACTGAATAGCCAGACTTTCAAAATTCTTTTTTCTTTTGAAACTCTTTAAGTTCCCACCAATGAGGAATGGAAGGAGATGTTGATACTTATAGTTAGTATATTTGCGTTTGGTACGATATTTAATAATTGTTTAAAATCTATATGAAACATCTACGAATATGAAATTTTAACTTATAAATATCCTACAATATTCTCGTATTTTAATAAGATAAACGCAAATTAAATATAAGCAATTGGCAAAGTTAAATATCTGACATTCAAATGTAACTACGCCAACAAAACCAATAACATTATATTGTTGCTTGTCATGTAAGTGACTCATTCATTCCCTTTCCAACCAACTGACAAAGCGGGCTTTCTTCTTCCTCTTTACGCTATATATACCATTGTTCTCCCCAAGATCACCTTCCTCAATGGAGCCTTCAGTCCCCCTTTTCATTTTTATATGGTAGTGATACAGTGATACCTCTCCCTTTTACTAATTGATAGAGTTGGTATGCAACAATATCATTTTTTTTTAAAAAATTAATATGTCTAGATCTATTCCACAGGAACAAAGTTGGCCCTTGCATTTAGCATGGAATATATGCTCAAATTAACAATTGCATCAATGAGCCTCATAAGGACAAACACAATCCTATTCTCGAACCATTCAAATCACATTCCTTAACAAGGAGAAATTCCAATCTATTCTTAAAGTGATAGTCTCAATTTAAGAATATTTTTAATGATTTTCCCCATGTAATATTTTTTATTTTTTTAAGAATATTTTTAATATATTATATCAATTATTATAACCAAATGATATTTTTTTTGCAAAATAATGTTTCTTGGAAAGTTAAAATATAATTACTAGCACTCCTGGTACATATGGTAGTTGATGGAAGTCCATTCCATAATGAACCGGGTGTTAATGGAAAAGAAAGTTAAAATATAATTGTGAACTCATTAAAATATTTGAGATATCAATAAATAAGAGTGTTATTGAAAATATAATTAATCCTATCTTATTTTTTTATAATAACAAGTATTTTAAGTAAAATTAAAATATTTAGAAAAAAGATATAATTTGAGACGAAATATTAGCATACATATGCGAGAACTTTTGTTAGTTCTTTTAGGTGGAAGGATGCGATATTTTTAATAAAAAATTTATTAAAAATTATAAGTTTATAAATTAAATATGAAGTGAAGCCTCCATATATTTTTGTGATTTCAACAAATTTCAGTTAATAGGAGAATGTATGTAAGAAAATGTGTTGTTATAAAAAAAATTTATCATAATGCGTAAATATTGTTAATGAGGAATGAGTTTTTTAGTCCTAATCTTATTTGTCTTATGCGTTTACAAACTAATTAAAGATTTTTATTTTCATAATTTGATAAAGAAAGAGACTTATGGCTTCTATGTTGGTGATGATGATTGGTGAACTTTACTCGCAGTAACAATGGGTAAGAATGGATTTAACATTAGTATTTTAATCTCTATGTTTGAGATACGACAAGGAGACATCTGTTAAAGTGCGAGAAAGTGGGATATGAAATGTGATAAGAATAAATTATTAATCTAACGGTTTTGATGATTTATCTAAAATCTAAATTATGTGTCCTATGGACCCGTCTAAATACAATCCTTTACTCCATATTGCAAGATAATGAGACCTGAAAGCACCGTTATGTGACATTTACAAAGGCAGCTGTCTCGTTGACGTTGTTTATTTGCAAATATTAACATTTGTCCGTGAGAAATTTCTGAGTACTATGGAACAAAATGAAACTGATGTGGCATTCTTGTCTTATTTTGTTAATTAAATGATTTAACGAGGGCATGATAACGGAAATTGTAAAAGATAATCGCCTCCCATGGATTGTGAAATGTGACTATTGTTCAGTAGTCTTTGAGATTTTACACTGCCTAAAAGGTGATTATGCTCTCCAAAATCTAAGCATCAATGGGCACTGAAGGTCCCATGATGTGGCTATCCCTATACTTATAATTGTATAGTTTTGAAATTTGGTGTGGTGATTAACATAGTGGAAGTCGAAGTAATAAATCAGTAATCCAATCGATAATCAGTAATTAACCTAATTTAATTTGGTATATATTACAAATTTAAAATTATATATTTATCTATTAGATATAAGTATATAATTAAAATTATTTGAGTAAGAAAAATCTATTCATACTTCAAAATCTAAATTTTAAAAAAAATAAATATTTTTTTCAAAAAAAAGAAAAATTGGAAACCCGGCCGGATTGGATCGGTCCAACTAGAAACCCAACCTAATTTAAACGGGCAGACCCAGCTCGGTTGCATTTCTGATTCGAATACGAAATTGGTCCGATTTAACCACCAAATTTCAATCCAACTGGTTCGACTGGTCAATTCGGACCGATTTTTAGAATACTAACTATACATGTCTTGAGTAGTCCAACATGATAATTACTCTACTAATATAACAATTATTTATTTTCTTTATTGATGATACTCGGTTTCCTTCTATAAAGCAAGTCATCAAAAGGAATATTAGATTAGGTTTTCCAGCACAGATGAGAAGACTATGTCAATTGCGTTAACATTTTCACACTAGAGACTACTACTAGGCATGCCCTATAATAACTGTCTGCCCGAGTCAAATTCTAACAACCTTAATCTATTATTTATAATGGCAACCAAAGACGATTTAAAAAAAAATAAATTAAATCTTGATTGAAATATGTGCATGAACATTGAGGTCGCCTGTATGTCTTTAAAATTGTAATTTGTTTGATCAAATTGCTTTTCATGCCATGATTAATGTCTTTTTCATACCAACGAATCCTTTAATAGATTCTGTGTATACTTTCAACACACGAAAACGAGTTTCGCCACTATCCTCCCAATGAGGAAGCCGTCAAATACCAAAACAAGGATATGTATCCATAGTCCTTTTATTCAATTGATTATAGATTATGTACATATAATGAATCCATGATTCTAATCGAATGGTCTTATTATATTTGATATGGAACCGATGCAGTATTCCAAATGTTGTAGAAGAACAAAGAAGTGGCTAATAGAAAGGGACAGGGGGTGTAGCTCATAAATGTAAAATATAACATATTACTGTCACCATGTTTTTAGTGCAAAATATTTAATAATTTTATCAATTATTAATTTCTAATGAAAATTTAACGGACGAACTTTACTTGAAGTATCTGAATTTACTTTCACTTGAAATAATGTAGCTAGCGTTGATTAGTAAATATAATATAACTACTGAGAAAGAGGAACCAAAAAAATATATAGTAATATAAGTATACAACTAGCCTAGAAAAATTAATTTAAAGGGTTAACATAATAAAATATGGTTTCATTGAATTCACATAGTGAAAACGGTCTATTTAATATAATAAATTATATTAGATTCATATTGTGTATAAAATTTTCTTGAATCAGCTACAATGTATGCATTGCAAACGAATTAGTCTCTGGCCTAATAAATAGGACAACATCCATTATCTTTCACCAAAAGAAAAAAAAAAAAAAAGAATCCACAAAAATTAAAAAGAATATTCACTAAGAGGAAGGAGAGAGAGGAAGAGAGAAAGCTGTACCAACACCACCAATTATTGCGTTTATGTTTCTTTCTGAAAAACACGAGACATGGATCCTACAGCCTACAGGCTATTGCCCATTGGTGTATGTTTCCTAGAGGGAGCAATGGAGGCTTTTTTCCCATTGGTGACCCGATATAATTTCAACAGAAGATCACGGAAAGCATTTTTCCCAATCTAATGAAGTGACAAATTGATTTGGCCATAATAGATGCAAGATGGCACTCTATGAATTAAGCTGCAAAAATCCTCATCGGACCAAGATACATGAAAAAGGATAAAGTTATAGTAGTAGTACTAGCATATATCAGAGTGAAAGTACCCACCCAAATAAAAAATGAAGTAGACAAGAGAATCACTCGAGACTTGTCCAATAGCTTGGTACTAAAGATTCAACAGAATAGTTATAGCAGAGGTAATTGTGCATACTTGAGCAGATATGTGTGCAAGTGTAGGTAGCAATGTTGTGTTTCATTTGTTTCCCATTTGCCTTCTTTGATGGATGGCCTACAAAAGAGAAGAGGTCCCTAGCTACATGACAAACTAATGAATGAAGACTTCACGTGTCTCATGGACCAACACATACCCCACCAACAATTCATCTCTCCCTCTCTAATGAATTCAAATCACCCCGCGAGTCCTTCTCATCCAATCTAATAGCAGGATACGCGATGTTTACATTCCGACAATAGTGGACTCTACCAACACCATTAAAAAAAAAAACAACAACAACAACAACAACAACTCGTTACGTGTCCATAGGGGCAAAAGAGAAAGAAATACGCACTACTGTGGAAAGAAGAAAAAAAGCAATAAGAACTTATGTCTAAATCCGGAAAAAGCATATAATCTTAAATGGGTTAATGAACAAAAACTTGAAACATGTCTTTGCTTCATGTTATTGTTACTTATAACATGTAATTTTTTGTGGTTACCACTGTTTGGAAAAAGTTGAAGAAGATTTGTGAGATCTCTCTTTGATTGTTACTTTTCCTCTTCAACTTGGCTTCTGTGTCACTGTACATGTGATGCCTTTGGCGTCTCTCTTCCTTCCAAGTAGGCAGTCCACATACGCATTCTCCTCGTATCGTATGTCATAAGTCATAACTGATCAACATTGCTACGTTGACCAAGCCACCACCCACAAACTCCTTTAAATTCTGGCCCATACCCTTAAGTTCCTCCACTCTCCAATCCATCACTTTCTCCTTTTCCTCGTGCTCACAAAATCACGCTGCTTAATTATTCCTTCAACTACCATCATATCATACCTTCTCAACAGAAAAATAAAAATGAGATACATCCTTGGAGAACACAACATTCTGTTCCTCAAAAGCTTCGCCTTCACGATATTATTCATTAGTTGCATAGCCATTCGGCTTAACTTGTGTCTTTCCAGCATCCCTTCTTCACTGAAATCACTTCCCCTTGGAGGGCATTTAAAATTTGATCAAGTTAGCCTAAGCCATGCAGCAAGGGACTTTGGCAATAGGTACCAATATAATCCAATGGCAGTGCTGCAACCAGAATCAGTTTCTGATATTGCAGCCACCATACGGTATATCTGGCAGATGGGTCCTGGCTCCCACCTCACCATTGCAGCAAGGGGTCACGGCCACTCGCTGCAGGGCCAGGCTCAAGCCCATGGAGGACTTGTGATCAACATGGAATCACTCAATGTCCCAGAAATGCAGGTACATCGCTAAATATTAATAGTTAATCGTTAATTTTTTGTTAGCGGGACAATCAAATCTACAATTTTTTTCTCTCTTTCTTCTTCTTTTACGACGAAGTTAACCTTATAACTCCAATGCAGATACATGTGGAGGAGGGAAACAAGTCTCCTCCATACGTGGATGTCTCAGGTGGCGAGTTGTGGATAAACATATTGCATGAGACTCTAAGATACGGCTTGGCGCCAAGATCGTGGACAGACTACCTGCATCTCACAGTTGGTGGCACTCTATCCAACGCTGGTGTCAGTGGTCAGGCATTTAGGCATGGTCCCCAGATAAGTAATGTTCAGCAGCTCGAGATTGTTACAGGTTTGTGAAAAAGAAGATGAATAATAATTGTTTGTCTTTTCTGAATAATAATTCATTTGATCCTGGCTGCATATAAGTTTTCTAATAAAGAAATTTTTATTTTACTACTTTGATGAGTAAAACATGGTCAATGAATTGATGCAGGAACAGGGGAGGTGTTGAACTGTTCCGCGGAGAATAATGGGGATCTCTTTCATGGCGTTCTTGGGGGGCTTGGCCAATTTGGCATTATAACCCGGGCAAGAATTGTCCTAGAACCAGCACCTACCATGGTAATGCATCACTCATCAGTGACTATACCAAAACAAGCTTCTTTTTATTTTGGTTTTAATGTGTGTTTTGGGTCATAACTGAAAATTTTCTATTTTTTGGAACAGGTAAAATGGATTAGAGTGCTGTACTCAGATTTCACAGCATTCACAAGAGACCAAGAGAGGTTAATATCTGCAGAAAAGACTTTTGATTACATTGAAGGATTTGTGATAATAAACAGAACTGGTCTTTTAAATAACTGGAGATTATCCTTCAATCCACAAGACCCGGTTCAAGCTAGTCATTTCAAGTCGGATGGAAGAACTCTCTTCTGCCTTGAAATGGCCAAATACTTTAACGTGGAAGAAATCGATGCAGCAAATCAGGTGAGACAAGTAACACTGAATCTAATAGATTTTTTCAAAATAAAGGGATAATTAACTCCACGGTTTTAAAATATGAGACCGTGCGTAGCAACATCAAAGTTTTCTAACTCTTTGCAACCAGAATTGAGACTATATCGATCACATTTGTCTATAATTTGCCGCGATATCAACAAACACGACCAAATCACGATTCCACCTCAACCTATATTTAAAACCTTGATTAACTCATTAGTGATAATCTTTCTTTAGGAAAGAAAATAAAAGAGGCTAAATCAACCGTGTCTCACTTTTGTGTGTGTGCAGGAAGTTGAGGAACATTTGTCCCGTTTAAGCTACATCCCATCAACCCTTTTTTCAACAGAAGTCACATTTGTAGATTTCTTAGACAGGGTGCACATATCCGAGGTCAAGTTGCGTTCAAAAGGCTTGTGGGATGTTCCACATCCGTGGCTCAATCTTCTAATACCCAAAAGCCAAATACACAACTTTGCACAAGTCGTCTTCGGGAACATCCTAACAGAAACTAGCAACGGCCCCGTCCTTATCTACCCAGTAAACAAATCAAAGTAATGAATGGTTCAGAAAAATATATATTATTATTAACTCTAGAAACAAATATTTTAGCCGTCAATATTTTTTAATTGACATGTTTTGTTTTGTTTGCAGGTGGGACAACAGAACTTCTGTTGTGATTCCAGAGGAAGATATTTTCTACTTAGTGGCATTTCTTACATCTGCAGTTCCATCTTCAAATGGAACTGATGGCCTAGAACACATACTAAGTCAGAACAAAAGAATATTAGAATTCTGTGAAAGAGCACAACTTGGAGTGAAGCAGTATTTGCCCCACTACAACACACAGCAAGAATGGAGGGCCCATTTTGGTCCTCAATGGCAGACTTTTCTGCAGAGAAAGTCTGTTTATGATCCATTAGCAATACTCGCTCCTGGCCAACGTATATTTCAAAAAGCAATAACCTTCTCATGACCACATTTTTATTATTAATTATTAATAATCTGAAAAAAAAAAGAGAAGAAAAGTCCTTCATGGCATGTGTCAAAATGAAAAAAAAAAATGTAATATGATCCAGACAGGTTTTGACACAGACCATACGGAATGCAATTGCAAAGGAAGAAGGTTCATTGATAGTAGAGAAAGAGGGAGAAAAAGAGATTACAAAATGATGACTGGTGAGATTTGTATGCCAATTAGAAAAGTGGTCAGTGTATGTATGTATGTATCATTACTGATGGAAAAATTGCCTTACGTGCTGAGTGTGGCACCAAGGCAGCAGGGTCCGGCTGAGATTAGGTCAACAAAACACACTAATCATTTTAGGGTTTTCAAAGAACTTATAAATATTATCAGCGATAGAACCAATGTATACTACTATCAATTTTGTAAACACTCATTTATTTTCTATCTCTTATGTAGCCAAATTCATTAAGATTATAATTAAATACAGATATTTATGCATCCACCACAAAAAGATGTCAATACGTTCGCAACAAATACAAATAAGATGATATATAATGCTGAGTAACAAATACTACTATTCTAGAAAATTGCTGAAAATGATATAAAAATGGGTATGCCTCACCTGAAGGATGATGAATATCAGTCCACGGCAAAACTTACTGCCAGTGATAGTATGTCAGAGCAGATACAAAATAGTGATGCCATATATCCATATCACTGAAAATAAGGTGTGTGTGTGTGTGTGTGTGTGTTTTGGTGATATATAATTGATAAATTAAAAAAGAAAATTGTAGCATTAGTACAATTATACACTCATAAATCATGGTCTACTTCTTGCACAGAAGCAACCATTCATGAAAAATGGGATAAATAACTAACAATTTAACAAAGTTTGTTTTTAAGTTTTAACCTCAGCGCTTTTGCTGCACTTTGTCTAAATGAAGCATCATAAGTCATAACTCATCAATGTAGGCAGAACTAATCGAGTGTGTTTTTGTTACAGTCAGAATAAGAACAACATGGGCATAATTAGGAACCGCAGCCACTGGTGGCTTGTCAAGTGAATTAATGGCAAAAAAATACTAAAAAGTGAAATTATTTCTGAAACCTAGTTCCTACCATATTCTTAATTTTGAAGTCATGCACGTTCATGTCATAATACTACTGGAAATTGTTCAACGTTTTGCGATTTTATATCCCTGCTGCTTTCCAACTACTTCCAGTGGGGTATATTTTCTTTTATTTGGTTATAAATGCATAATTGTTCCCATCACTAAAAAGGAAAAGATCTATTAAAAAGTTAACTGAAAAAGGGAGAAATGTATTACTGTTCAAGAGCCTCCATCATAATGTGTCAGAATTAGAGGGGGAATGATATATATTTGGTTGCTTCTAGACCATTTCCATTGTTCACTTGAATACAAATCACACCCAGTGAAAGTTGCACCACATGCATATCACCTTCATTGCTCCAGAATGTTTGGCTCAAAAAGCTTGCTTCTGACCAGACAACCACACAAAATGGACTAAAGTTATCTCATCAAATAGTAAAGCACAACCTTTCCACGTAGATGAGACCACAGTGCATCGGTTCAGAAGATTTTGCTGCTGGCTTGGAATTAAATTGAAAGCATTCAAAAAGAGCTACATAGATAGTTACAAATAAAAAAAAGCTAAGCATTGACATATCTTTGAAAGACAAAGACCCATTTTTTATAAGATATGTACGAAAGGAAAGTTGAAGATAAATGTACAAGTTGTTTTATGTGTCCTATGAATGTCTGTCATCGCCTTTATGGTAGTAAAACTAGTCCAATTAGCAAGTTATCTTTTGCATCTGCACGAATATTAAATTTGAAATTAATAAACACCATATATGAAGTTTGAAACTGTAATAAATATCTTTTAAGTGCAAAGAAAATCGTTTACCTTATACCGCACGTAGTTTCTTAATATTGCCAATTATTACAGTTGCTTATTGGAGGATAATTCCCAGAAAAGAAAAGCAAGGGTGGGGGGGACCATCTGCATAAAGCACCTTGTAATCAAGCACCAACTAGTGCCACATTTGTAGGTACATCTTTAATAATTATTCAGGACAAGAATCTTAATGCATATATAAAAGCGAAATATAGGATGTATATCACAAAGAAAAAGAAAAAACCGGATCATATAGCTAAGTAGCATTTTTGATAAACTGTACGTTAAAAGGAAAAAAAATGCTAATAATAATATGATTTCTATTTTATATATGCCATTTTAAAAATAATATACAGTTATATATCTATCGAACTTGGAGGGTTAAAAGGTGGTAGATATTTTGATTCGACTGAAAATGGTGGAACCAAATTAAGAGAAGAGAATAGAACAAAATATTTTATTTTGTTTTGTTGGCACGTGAAATACCATCATAGTTTTATAACTTCCCTCAAAATGGTAATGGACCGGACATAGGTAGTCCCAACCAATTATGGAAGACAAGAAAGAATCTACTGATCAATGGGAATTTTATGGGCTGACAGACAGCTGAGCATATGATATGGAAGTTGTCTCTTAAATGTTATATCTGGTCCAGATTCCAGTAATGAGTACATGGAAACTATTTTTTACCAGATTCAACCACTGTACACTGTGAAGTAAGCTTTAAATTCAAATCACTAAAAACAAATAAATACTACTTGAGTTCACGGTTCAGACACCATAGCGAAAATCAACCAAATTTCTTAGATAGCATTTGAAATCCAGACACAGTACTTTTGGCAGCATAAACAAGAATAAATGCAAACTCCGAAGTCCGAACAAGAGTTTGGTCACCAATAATATCTTGTCCTTTTACATTGATTTTTTGTTTTGTTTTTGAGAATGAGTCCTTTTACAATGATATTACAGTTGAATTACCAGAAGTCGCATTCTGATATTCGCTGTTCCATCTGAGAGTTCTTGAAATTTCACATAATTTGCTTGTAAAAAGGTATATAATTAATTCATGAGTATGCAAAGAGGGCCCATTGAGGTTCTTTTTTACAAGTGTGACAGGAACCTGTCCAGCAAGTTGGAAGATATATGTATACTAAGCGGTGTAAGAATTAAGCTTTCTTGTTTAGTTGTTTTGCTTAATTAGCTTCCCGTTAAGGTGTGTTTGTTTGTTTGCTTGGATTTTTTTTTTTTGGGAGGGGGGGGGCGGGGGGGTTGGGTTAGACAGAGAGATGAAGTTATGATAAAATTATCAATTTTTTCATTATTTGAAAGCAGAAATGGAAAAGAAGGAAATAATGTTAAATGTTTTATGGGTCTCACGTATAAAATTATTTCCTCCATAGGAAAGCATGAAATTGGGAAGAAAGAAGTGTAACATTTATCTTTTCTAGTTTTGAAAAATTAAATAAAATAATAATAATAATAAATAAATTTTTTTGAGAAAAAATAATATAATTAATTTTTAATTAAGTTAATTATTTTAATTAGTATAAAATGTTTTTTATTATTTTATTTATTTATTTTTTACTTTTCTACTCAGCTACATAAGATAAAATTTTCCAATTTCTTTCTATTCATGCAAGTAACACATAAGGAAAACTAATCTTCTCCCTGTTGTTGCCTTTAAGTTTTGCCCTCCCTGTGACTCTATTTTTTAACTTACGGCCAGCTTTAACAGGATTACTATTGAGGTTTTTTAATATTAAGTTTTGTGAAAAGCATATCGCCATGTATTGCATTCGTTGCTTCAAGAACTAAGTCAAAAGGTGAAACTATTCTAATTTAATCCTTGCTACACTAGAACTCCCTCCACCTTCAAATTTCAAAGTATGAATACATTGGATCCATTAATTAAATTTCTCAATATTTAATTCATGAGTAGACAGACATCTTGAACAACACCAAAATGAGCCCTGGAAACCTAGAAACCTAGAGTCTAGATACACATCTTGTGGCGTAGACAATATTACAAAATTGAAAATTAACTGAGAGAACAAGGAGAACTTAAAGATTTTATGTGGTTGAACAAATGTAACTTATTTATATGGTAATAGATATTTCTTATTTCTTTGCGAACTGATACAAATTAAAGAATACATCAATAAATCCTTTAGAATTTAACCCTCAGATTATACTAACCCACTATCCCCAAAATGAGTCAGGAGTGGGGTTATTATAATTTTAGTCTGCTCATTAAAAAAAAATCAAGATATCCAAACATATCCATTGTTTAGGAAAGCATTTAAACATTAATAATAAGTGGCACTTTGCTACTAAGGGTGAGGCTACTATTGGCATGATAATAATAGGGTGAAAGTACATATCCTTAAAGCATACTCAATTTGATGGGTACATCCATGCATCTACTCTCTCTAGAGACTAGAGCTAATGTTCTGTTTGGTAGAATTGAAATATACCACGAAAATAGAGAAAAGGGTGAGGAAATAGAGTGGATAGTTAAATCTCACTATGTATGGTATTACTGAAATAGCAAAAAAAAAACAAACATTGAAAATGGTGTGGAGATGCACCATTGAAGGAAATATTCCCTAGATTATTTCAAATCGCATGTAACAAGGAAGCACTCATTTCAGACAAGGCCAATGATGATGGAGAGACCATTAGTTGGCAGTGGGCTTGGCGTAGATCATTATTTGTATGGGAAGAGAAAATTTTATCACAATTGAAGAATTTGACACAGCATGTCAGGATGATCCCACTCGTATCAGATAAGTGGATTTGGACACTAGATATAATAAAAGGCTTCTCGGTGGCTGCAGCATACAATTAACTGCAAGTTTCTTCTTCGAGAACTCAAAGCAAATTCTGGGATAGTGAAGCGCCTTCCAAGGTATTAGTATTTTTCATGGAGATTGCTGCTAGACAGATTGACTTCATGTGAACAACTTTATAAAAGGAATATTGAGATTTAAAATTTAGAAGCTGCTTGTTATTTTTGCAATTCGAGAAAGGAAACTACTCAACACTTATTCCTCATGTGTCCTGAGACTATTCAGATCTGGCAAGGGATTTTCAGATGGTTGGGAACAGATATTGTATTTCCGCAGGAGATATATCAGCTGTATGATCAGTTTGGACTGTTCATTCGTGGTAGGAAATGTCGCATATGGAAGCATTTAATCTGGCATGCCGCATATTGGTGCATATGGAAAACAACGAAGATATTGCTTTTCGGGGAGAACTTTTTGATGGGGCAAAACTCTTGGAAGAAATTAGATAATCTCATGGCAGTGGTTCTTGATGTGTTGCTAACACATATTACTTTTTAGGTTAATTTATTTACAATTCAATTAAATAATTAGGAATATAGGCTAGAATTAGTTAAGTTATTGATTTATTTATTATTATCTCATCTTATTACTAATTTGTTAATACAGAGCAAGAAAGAGGAGAAATAAAGTTAAGTAGAGAAGCCTGAACATTCGAACAACTCACGTGATTAGCGTGAGGATCCGTGCGAATAGCGCCTAGAAGCAAAGATCAGGCTTTCAGTTCGAGCAATCCGAGCTACCAGCGCCGGAATCCGCGTGATCCGTGCCAGATACCCAGACACCAGCTATTCAATTCGAATTCTTCATGAGGTTAGCGTGGGATATCGCGCTATTAGCGCCAGAAGGTCTAAAAAGAACCCTCAATCCGAATATCTCACGCGATCAGCGTGAGATCCCACGCGGTTAGCGCCACAGTGATTCTGTTTCCAGATTTAAAGATATTTGGCACGGAAATAGAAGAAACTAAGAAAGAGAGGGGTTTTATTACCCTAATTAAATGGAGAACGTGCAAGGATAAAAAGGAGGCTTCTGGACTGATAGAAAACACACCCTTGGATAGAGAATTACACACAGAAATACAGTGAAGAGAAGATCAAGACCAAAGATTGAAAAGGATTAATGTTTCTGCTTTCTTTGTATTCTTTGAGGTTAGATATAAACATGTCTGGCTAATTTCCTTTATTGTGGTTAGGGCCAAGAACTAATGTGAACTTCTCTGTAATTTGATTGGTATTAATATGAGATTATCATGATTGTTTTGTTTTACTCTTTTCTTCATTGTTATATTCTTTCATAGAATTGGTCATTATATTTAAGTTCTGAGAGCTAGGGTTCGCAATAGGGATGTTGGGATTCTAATTTCTGACATGAGTAAAATAACAATTTTTTACATTGCTTAGGGATAGGGACGTATGATTGCAGAACTTCATGATATACTCTTTTAAATGCTTAGCTTGATAGGAATTACTAAGGAATTAGGATTTTTGATTGGGTTAAAAGGTTAAATTGCTAAGAAATTAGGATTTAACTAAATTTGGAAAGATTTATTCTCTGAGTAATCAGAAGTAATTGAAATTGATTACCAATCAAGTGAAAGAGGTAGGAATCAAAGGGGATTGTGTTCTAACCACAATTATTTCTCTCAACTGCATTACAATCAATCCCAAATTTGCTTTTAATTTTCTGTCATTTATTTAATTCGCATAATTTCACAACACAACATCACTTTCTTAAAAATAATTTATTTTCCTTCCAATCTCTTAGATCGTGAGTTACGATAAAATTAGGAATCAATCCATGTGGATACGATACTCTACTTATTCACTCTATTACTTGAAACGAACGATACACTTGCCGTTTCGCAACAGTTCTTGTACAGGAGAAGGAACAGAACAATGATCTTCTTCTCTTCCTAGTGCACAAATCCCTTGCTTTACTTGAATTCATATACTTAGATATCTTTATTTACTAGTTAATTTTGCGTTACATGATGCCATACTACTGTGCATAGTAGATAGGCTCCTTTTGAATGTACATTTGCAGCTGTACTTCTTGTACAGATCTGCTGATTATCAATATAAGAAATTACACTTTTGTCTTTCAAAAAGAAAAAAAAAAAAAAAGGTTATGGTTCTGTGTATAAAATTTCATCGGTACAGCGAGGAGAAATGGCACCATTTCTGAAACATGGTAAAAAGATTCCTATTGTTTTCTAACTATTGCTGAAGAGGAGACTAAGATGAATGTGGAACTGAAGAAGCAAAAGCAAGCAATCTTATATATTTGATGTGTGCGCTCCACCTGTTGTTTTTCAATTTGATGTTCAACGACCAAAATCTCATTATTTTTGGGCCGATCTTGGACCCAAAAATGATATTGTAAGTTGAACTGTATACAGTTGACACAAAAACAATTGCGTATTTAAAAATGTATAATATCTAAAATAATTTCTAATAATATTTTGTATTTACATTAACACAATTACTAAAACAAGTATTGTCTTTTGAAAATATATATATATATATATAAAAAAAACTTGTATTTTCCTTCAATTTCAAATTACTGATCTTTTAATGTTTTTTAACACAGATTAAGAAAATTAATAAATAACTTAGTGGAACAATTTCATTAAAATATTTTTACTTTCTTTCTCAATTTCTTTAAATTTATTACTAAGTACTCTAATATAAGACAATATTGTTAATTTATAGGTAGAGATAGAACAAAAGTTATAATATTAATTCATTGAAAATTGAAATCGTTGATCAATTTTAAAATGGAGAAAGTAATCTAAATTATAAAAGATTAAATTAAATTGGCTTAAATTTAATATTATTCAAAAACTAATTCAAATTAAATCGCAAGATCAAGATGAATGAATGACGAACTTTTTTTGCGTTGAATTTTTTCCTTAAAACAGGGTTGAAGAAATCATTTTCCTTTTTTTTCTTTGCTACTTTTCACCTCTGCATTTTTGTTTGTCAATGGCTTAAAACAACAGTTTTATATTCCTCATTCCAGACTAGGGTCAAATTTAAGAATAATTATGTCTCACACATCCAACGTGACATGTTACTCAGCAAATGCAGTGTCAGTTTCTCAGGTGACCGAGCAGCTTCTTCAATTTTCATTTTGAAGTTGGTCAATTCGAGTGACAAGCGAGGCAGGGCAAATCGACTTCACGCCGCCATGAATGGTTTGGTTTGTTGGGATTACATTACCAAAACTATTCGATTTTTGGGACATTTTCTTACTGTGCATTTTTATGTATTAAAGAATATATTTTGATGACCTTGACTTTCGAGAACAAGTTTTTAGCAGTATATAGAAGATGTATGTATTCCTGCGGCCTTGCCCTTATCAGATAGAAATAATTTGTGAATAAATTTTCAAATATAATTTTGCATCAGATAGATCAATAGAATGGAATTGATATCTGTCAGAGGCTAACACACTATTTCATGCTGTAGTTGGATTGAGTTTCCAGATTTTGTTCATCTATTGCGCTTTGAATTTTGATGCTAAGTTCTTTGAATTCCTTTTCTATCATACTATTATTATGCATTCTTAATATTTTCAATTCTTGTAATACTTTGTACTGATGACCTTCAATTTAACAGGAATGGTAGCCTCTTTAACAAATGAGAGTGCCACCAGAAAATCAGTGTACTTTGCTCACTGCACATCAGTGATGATTTTTCAACTCATCTATTGGCAGAAGAACCAGAGAGACTTGCAGGGCCTCTCTCTTGGCTGATACTTATGTAACATTGTTGAAAGGTCGCAATGTGCGGTATGGGCAAAAGTTGGCCAAAGGGAAGTTGAGCCTTGAAATGGGTGACAGCATCAAGGGCAAGGGGACAATTCAGGTATAAATTTTGTTGTGGCTCTTGCTGTCTGATTAGAAAGAATTATAGATACTAAGATTCATTCAAGTTTTTGTGTTGCTGCTTATTATCAATGATGCATATTTTGTTCTGCATGTTTTATTGTAGGGAGTCTATGCAGTTAAAGCATCCTATGAGTTACTTAGTCAGTCCAGCTTAAATGTCATAAATCATGAAGAAAACAAGCTCGTTGCCCCAGTGGAGCTTTGTCTCATCTTGAATATGTTATACAAAATACTAATAATTAGGTAATAATTTTTGCTACCTTACTGTTATGCTCTCTTATCTTTAATTTTTTTATCCCTAATCAATAGTCAATAATTTTTGTGTTTGTTCTCTAATAAATTTTTACTTTAAATTAAGTTTCTAATAAAATAATAATTTTATTTTTATATTTAAAATTGAATATTTATTAAAGATCAAAAATATATTTTAAGTTTATTATTAATTAGGGATAAAGTATATTCCTTTAATACATTCTTTATAAAGTATATTTTATATTGATTAAAATTTATTGAAAACTATAAAATTAAAATTAAGTTTCACAAAATTTTATAAATTTCAGTTAATAATAAATAAGGTGTTTAAGAGAGCGTTAAGCCGAGTATTAAAAATACTTCTCAATACACTAAATATGTCACTAGAAATGAAAAGATGACAACTATTGCTAGTTTGTTACAACTATTATTACTACTGAACGAATCGTGAGCAACAAAGTTTGCCCAAAACGGAAGGCGAAAAATAATATTCAACGCGACAAGTAAAAAGTTAAACTTAAAGGACAAACAAGAAAGAAAGAAAAAAAGTAAGTAACCTTGTATATAATATTGTGGTGAGGTTCCTATACATCATGAGATACGAAGTACAGAGTTATTATGAACGGGATTAAGTACAAAATTGAACGGAAAACGAAACCAAGTCTACCTTAGTATAGACTGTAATTCAATTAACCGGTCCAGATTTTCTGATTTGGGTCAATAATTAATTTGGTGGATGTGCCTCTTCAACAAGGTAAGAGAAGGTGTTGATTCATTGGCATTGGACAATGTAAGACTTTACATCTCATATGAAGAACTAATTTGGTGGATCACGTTAAGAGAAGTTGTTGATTCAATGGCATGAAGAACTTGCTGTCTCATCCTGTAACGTAAATATTAATGAATATTTGACATAAAAAGAAAATGCAAACATCAACAAGATGAAAATAATAATTAGTTACATGGGAATCGACAGAAAAAGAGTGATTTCTTGATCGCTTGAATGGTGAAGGGGAACCATTGGATGGTGAGGTGGCAGAACTAGACATGACTTGATGATGTTCCCTTTCATAGAAATAATCGATAACATCATCAACATCATGTCGATCCGCGAAGCAACGGTGACACAACGACACCGAGGGCGTGAGTTTGGTTCCGGAGGCCTTCCACGGAGTCCGGGAATGGCATGAACGACAGAGAAGCACACGCGAATGCTTAGCCACCAAGAAATTGGCGCTGTGAACTTTCTCGTCGCACTCCCAGCATAGCTTAGCCTGGTCCGAGTCGCACAGCATCATCGCCCTCTTCTTGCACATCGCGCATGGCATTTTCCTTTTCTCTTCTCTCTGTCTAACGCTACAACTTCACTTTGTCGCAGGTTGTGACTCGTAAGTAAAATAAAACCAATACATCTTTCTCAGATTTCTCGGAAGATTTTTTTCCGTGAAAAACTCAGTGCCGTTTTGCTTATGCAGAACCATGTTATTGGTGGAACACGAATTCATCCTTTTGGGGCTTGCCACGTTTGATGCCTGATAGAACAGAACCGACAATCAAGCATGAATGCTACCTTTGTTCGTTTTTTTGTGGATGAAAATTTAGGATTAGATATGAATTAACTCTGAACAATTCAAGTGCATGATTAAGATATTCTTTTACTAATTTTTAGGCCTTTTAAATCTGTGAGGTTGGAAATCAATTCTGAGATTGGGTAAGACGTTCTTTTGTAAACCTTTTTTTTTTTAATTTAAAGAAATGTTTAAAAAAATTATATTTAATTATATGAGATTTTCAATAATGAAAAAAGTTGCTTGCTGTTTATGCCTGTATAGTAGTTTATTAGATAAATTTCTTGTGAGAATTTCAGCATCTGTCTTGGTTAATGTGGTTACTCATTCTATCACATTTGGGCAAAAATAATTACCGAAATACAAAATCACATTTTTTTTAATTTTTAAAAAAGTACGACATGTTTGTATTTGTATTTTCAAATAATAGACCCATATATGTCCAGAAACTACTCTGTTGTTTTGATGTGAGAATTCCCAAAGACTCGAGTTCCAAATAAAATCAAAAATTAAGATGAAGGCCATAAAATCAAATTAAAAAAAAAAAAAAACTAGACGGATTAAACATACACTTAACGATTATAATCTATGTTAAAGTCTGCGGGCATACACTCCAATCAGTCCAATGGTTAGTTGATCTGGACATGTCTCATGTAATCATTGAAATGGATTGCAACACGATTGTTGATAATCTTAGCAAATTCCAAGCCAGATCTTTCTGAAGTAGGTTATATCTGTTCAGAAATACAAGAACGTCTCCATCATTTTTTCAAACTTTTCTGTTAAGTTTCTTACTAGTCCTTATCTTTTACCGTAATGCAGTTGCTCACACTTTTACCAGGATAACTACAAACAGGGGTGGTCCTTACTTTTTATCATGATGTTCTACAATGTATTTCTTCTCTTATTCTTAATAAAATGATACGAATCAGCTTTTTTCTATAAGAAGAATGGTTTTGATCTGTTTAAAAAAAAAAAAAAAAAAAAAAAAAAAAAAAAACAGGTTATAAACTATGTTAAAATATATTTTTACCACCTAAAGCAATTTTAAATAAGGATGGTATTCCCCTTCTCAGTTTGTATAGAGTCATGCGCACAAAAAAAAAAGTAAAAGAAAAAGAGTGAATTCTTTTCAATTTTAATTCTCTTTAAAAATAAAATCATTAGTTTTGATTAAATTTTAATTCAAAATAACATATGAAATAATGCATTATCATGTTTAACTGAGTAGTTTAATTGATTATCAATGTCAAATAATTTTACACAAATATCATAGTAATTTAACTCGTTTCAACGTTTCTCTAAAAAAAACTCATCAATTCATTCAAAGTTTTCTTTTTTTAAGCAAATGTTCTTTCAAAGTTGATTAATTCAAATTATTGTAACAGATATTAACTGATTAGTTTGAATATTTGTTTTAATTAATTATAATAACTCTAGAATTATAGTTTTCATTGATTAAATATATTTACATATTGTTTTATTTATTTATTATATATTTGTATTATCAATCTAAATGTTTAAATCATAAAAATATATAGATTATAATTACTCTTTAATTAATAAAATTAAACATTTTTGTAAACTAAAAATGGAAAATAGTTATTTGTATACTAACAAAAAATTTAACTTATCTACATTTTTTAGATTATGTTGACCAAAATTATTATTTTATATTCATTTATTGATATCAAAAGGTAAAAGTAAAAATGTGAAGAAAATGAAGTGGTATATATATATATATATATATATATATATAGTGGTCCTCTCCTCAGTCTCGTGTCTCTTGCAGTTCTCTCTTGTTCCCGCCATACTCGGCGACGTTTGAAACTTTCTTCCTCTTCCTCCTTTCATTCGTATCAATCAATTGAATATGCGATAAAAAATAAAATAAAAGAGAGAGAGAGAGAGAGAGAGAGAGAGAGAGAGAGAGAGAGAGAGAGAGAGAGTGAGTGAGTAATATTATTGTATATTGTATGAAGCAAGCTTAGCGATCGATCAGTGAATAATGGAGAAGTACCTGAGAGAAAACTTTAGCGTTCAGCCGAAGAACCCTTCCGAGGCGGCCCTCCTCCGATGGAGATCCGCCGTCTCCGTCGTCAAGAATCCCCGCCGCCGCTTCCGTATGGTGGCAAATCTCGCCCAACGCGCCGACGCCGAAAAAAAGCGCACGAAGCTCCAGGTACGTATTCATTTCAATAACAAAACTCACAGTAGCTAGATCAAAATCTGATTGCTTTTGCTCCTTTAATTTACAAATTTCCGTATTTCATTAATGCTCACCCATAGGCCATAACATTCGTAGCTTGCAATGAAAGCTAGGTGTAATTAACTTCTTATTAAACCAGTTACGTACATAGTGATTTAGAAATCGTTTATTTTTTGATATAATTATCATGCATGTAAATTAATCTTAATAATCAAATTTTACATGATCCTGACCGGAGAATTGATTCCTCCTAAAATAAACGTTAACAGATCAGACAAATCTTTAACGGGATGTCGCCGACGTTCCTGAGCTTTCTTCACACAGTTTCACAAAATTCCTTATTTTCTTCTTCGAAGCGTAATTTTCTTCCGCCATATCAAAATTACATCCTTTTTTAGTTTACTTGGATTTTGTCAAAACTTACAGGGTTTTGATACAGTTATTAAAAAATTCTCTTTTTCATCTACTTTCCCTTTGATATATAGTTTACTTGGATTTTGTCAAAACTTATTTAATTATTGATCAAAAATAACTGTAGCATAGACAAACATGGAATTGAGTCTAATGCAAGGGTTAGTGCATGTTTGCTTCGGTCTTTTGTATGCACATGGCTCTAATCTTTCAACGTTCAAATCAAATTTTACGTGGAAGCTACAAGGAGCTACTTCCACTTGACGTGATGTATAGCATCTCAAAATTCAAACTAAACATGCTATTTGTTTCTCACAATTTAATAAACTAAGGTTCAAATCTGTTAAAAAAATATATGTTCGTCCTATTTACTGTTTTATTGTATGTCAAATTCAAAAAAAAAAAAACTTTCTCCCGTAAAAATTAATGTAGAAGAAATTTCCTCTTTCTCCTTGAATTTTTCGGTCTGCTTTTCACGGACTTACCTCGACTTAAGAATTCAATTTTTTTCCCTAAAAATGAAAAGAATTCATTTTTTATTAAAATTAAAAACGAGAGTGACAAATATTGAAACTGTTTGTGTTAGAAATCAAGTATCTCCAAAGCTTAATTGACCCAATGATAATTTACATCTAACACTTATCATGCCAATTCCATCAAATACCGTTCAAACTAATGAGCCTCAATCTTTTCAAAGAAAGGCAAACTTTTTTCATCCCGGTTGCCATAATCGGGAAACAATTTGATATAGTCAAATCAAATGGCTGTCAACAGGATCCCACATGTTATCCACCATCCACCAACTGTTAAAGCTTCTAATCTTTATCTTTTTGTCTCGTTCAATTGTAGCTTTTCAACATAAAGCTCGTCTTTTTGTGCTTCCTAGTTCGACATATATTTTTATTGTTTCCATTCGGAAACTCAATCGAATTAGCTTCATGAAATTAAGATATCATTCATGCGTATATCTTTAAGTTAACCCATGCAACCATGCATGACCACTAGCTTGTTCGATTAGATGGTATATGTAATGTAAAACAGCAAAGATTCGTATGTGGTAGGTGGTGCTACCCTACTTTGAGTCATTTTCTTCTTTGTCTTTGGTGCCCTATTCTTTAGTCTTTACTAGTGTTTCTATCAATTCCGGTGTATTTCCAAAGCAACTTCACTTGGACGTTCCGATTTTATTAAATTTATTATCATAATCTTAATATTTATATTACTACTAATTTACCATAAACTAGAAAAAAAAATACCAGTTAGAAGTTGTATGCTTAGGAGTCGTAAGAATTAATTTCATACAAACCCCTGCTCTAATATATCAATAGAATTACGTTATATACCATCCTGATTAATTTAACACTGTCATCTCAATTTTGTATTTGTTAGGAAATAGATACAATAACAAACCACACATATATAATTGCTATATCTGATTCTTTGAATAATTTAAATTTCTTTTCCTACTTCTTTGGGCAATTGGTTCATGTACATAACTTACCTTTAATTGAAATTAATGTATGATAGAACTGCTATATTACCATTTAATGTGTGATAGAAAAAGAGGGTATATTTCTCTACTTTCGTTTCAAGATGTTGATTTTAATTGTAATTGTAATTTGTAACAGTATTTTCAATTTTCAAATATATCCTACTTCAGAGTCATATCAACTTGCCCTCTGATCTAACCCTCATGATGCTTTATCACTTGAGGGTGAAGACAATAACTTAGTTGACTTAAATTATTCTCCAATATTATTAACTAAATTATCTTAGATTTTGGACTTATTTATTTAAGCATAATACGATATGGACACTCCCCATGAATATGTTTCTCTTCTCTTTTTTTACTGCATTTATGTTTTTCTTATTATTACATCATATCGATTATCATATTTACACTTTCCTTTCTTCTCTCTTTTTATCTTGAAGTATCCAATAATCGCATGGAGGATCAGTTTCTTATAAAAACAACGCTTTACTTTTGATGCTTACTTAAATATTCTTTATTAGATTAAACTTTAGAAAAACTGTAACAGTAATATTAAATGTATTACCCGTGCCATTCAAATTAATTATTTTTACATGGTCATATTTGTTAGATATAATAGTATATGTTGTTCATCAACCATGCGCATGTATTTAGCCGTTTAAATATTTAGTCAAATAATATCCTGATAGCAAAATTGTTCTTTTCCTCTATGCTCACACTTCTATTTTGAATAATTGTGTATAAACGGAAAATTCATTCACAAAAAAGTAACATTTTTTTTAGAGTAAAACTTTAACGAGAAGAGTGGTTATCAATTTGAAGTTATCTAGTGTCACATATTTCATTTTTTTAGTGCGTATGAATTAGTGAGTAAATTTTATGTGTATTTTTTTTTAAGGGAACTAAAATAATTTTTGTGTGTATTTGTGTGCTTTTTGTTCAGCTAAGGAACTAAAATATTGATGCTTAATCTCTGGGACTATGAAAATTGTTATTCAAGTGAAAAAAATTGCGACATATATCAGTTAGCAGTTAGCTGGAAGCATGCACGTACAAAAATTTTCATTCAAAAAATGCAATATATACCCTTCTAAACCTTGAATGTCGTGCATTTATTTTCTGTCACCCTAACACACTTTGCATATGCTCTAACTATCTTGACCAGGAAAAGATACGGGTTGCTCTCTATGTGCAAAAAGCAGCGTTGCATTTTATTAACGGTATACCACTTAACCGCTTTCAATATTCACCATCTTAATTTTGGTTATTCACTCTAACGTTGTTCTGTTACGTTTTTTTTTCTTCTTTTCCTTTTCCTTCTCATCCAGCAGCTGGGAACCGTGGTGGTGGTTCCATGCTCTCCAAAGAGACTCAGGAAGCAGGCTTTGGAATTGAGCCCGACGAATTAGCCTCCATTGTTCGATCCCATGACACCAAATGTTTAGAACATCATGAAGGAGTTGAAGGAGTAGCAAGAGCTGTTGGTGTGTCATTGCAAGAGGGTGCTAACACACTCGATGTTCACCACAGACAAAATATCTATGGTTTTAACCGCCATGCCGAAAAGCCCCCAAGAAGCTTTTGGATGTTCGTTTGGGATGCAATGCAGGACTTAACTCTAATCATCCTTATGGTATGTTCTTTTGTTTCAGTAGGTGTTGGAATCCTAACAGAAGGTTGGCCAAAAGGTATGTACGAGGGAGTTGGAATCATACTATGTATCCTTTTAGTGGTCTTTGTCACTTCAATCAGTGACTATAAACAATCTTTGCAATTTAAGGATTTGGACAAAGAAAAGAAAAATGTGAGCATTCAAGTTACAAGAGACAGCAAAACACAAAAAGTTTCAATTCATGATCTAGTGGTAGGAGACATAGTCCATCTGTCAATAGGAGACATAGTTCCTGCAGATGGGTTATTCACGTCAGGTTTCGGTTTATTAATAGATGAATCAAGCCTATCAGGTGAGAGTGAGGCTGTGAATGTTGATCAAGAGAAGCCTTTTCTTCTATCAGGGACGACAGTGCAAGATGGTTCTGCTAAGATGCTGGTGACATCCGTTGGTGTGAGGACTGAATGGGGAAGATTGATGCATACTCTGAACGAAGGGGGAGATGATGAGACACCACTTCAGGTCAAACTAAATGGGGTTGCCACCATTATTGGAAAGATAGGTTTGTGTTTTGCAGTAGTCACATTCTTGGTTCTCACGGGCAGGTTTTTGTGCGAGAAAATAGCTCACCATGAGATCGCAAAATGGTCGCTAAATGATGCATCTAGCCTTCTTAATTTCTTTGCCACTGCTGTCATCATAATAGTCGTGGCAGTTCCTGAGGGGCTTCCTTTGGCAGTCACACTAAGCCTTGCATTTGCAATGAAGAAATTGATGAATGGCAAGGCACTAGTAAGGCACCTCTCCGCATGCGAGACAATGGGTTCTGCTAGTTGTATTTGCACTGATAAAACCGGGACTTTAACTACAAACCACATGGTTGTAGACAAAATATGGATTTGCCAACAAACTAAGCCCATTAAAATCGGCAGCAGTGAAAATGTGTTCAAGTCCTCAATTTCCGAACACATATTTGATCTCCTTTTGCAATCCATATTCCAGAACACTGGCTCAGAGATAGTCAAAGGGCAAGATGGAAGGAACAAGATCATGGGTACTCCCACAGAGTCCGCGTTGCTGGAGTTTGGCCTGCTTTTGGGAGGTGATTCCAAGTTTTATAACGACAAGTATAAAATAGTGAAGGTTGAGCCTTTCAATTCAATAAGAAAAAAGATGTCAGTGCTGGTGGCTCTCCCCGATGGCGGCAACAACAAGTATCGAGCATTCTGCAAAGGAGCCTCAGAAATAGTTCTGAAAATGTGCGCAAAAGTTGTGAATGCAGATGGCAAAGTCGTCCAATTGAACGAACAACAAAGGAATAGCGTTACAGAAGTTATCAGTGGTTTTGCTTCTCAGGCTCTGAGAACACTCTGCATTGCCTTCAAGGATATTGAAGTTTCTTCTGGAAGTGATAGTAATAGTATTCCTGAGGATAAGTACACGTTGATAGCTATTGTTGGGATTAAGGATCCAGTGAGGCCTGGAGTAAAAGAAGCTGTTAAGACTTGCTTAGAAGCTGGCATTGTCGTTAGAATGGTGACTGGTGACAACATAAATACTGCTAAAGCAATAGCCAGAGAATGCGGCATATTGACAGATGGAATAGCAATAGAGGGTCCAGATTTCAGGAACAAGAGTCCGCAAGACTTGATGAACATAATACCAAAAATACAGGTCTTGATTAGTTACTGTTCCCTGCTGGATACTCTTTTTAATTGATGTTTAGCAAGGATGATGCATTAATAAAAATGGTTTCTTTATGTGTGTAGGTTATGGCCCGATCCTTGCCTCTTGACAAGCACACCTTAGTGAAACACTTGAGGAATGATTTTAATGAGGTCGTGGCAGTAACTGGTGATGGGACCAATGATGCTCCAGCTTTGCATGAGGCTGATATTGGACTTGCTATGGGTATTGCAGGGACAGAGGTTAGTTTGTTATTACACCCACATTCTATATAATATCCTTCATGACTTACCATTTATATTGTTCCCTGCCATCTGAGATTATGTGCTTTCTTTGTATCTTCCAACTAGTAACCAACGGTTGAATAACTAAGAGTATCTCCAACGGGATTGCTGAGTTGTTTAACTTTAAGCAACATGTTTAACCTTTTATCCCACTGTAACATATGACGTTGCTTATATAAGCAACGGTTGTTTAATAATTTATATCATAAATATTGTAACACATACAAAATTAAGTTAATCACTCATTTCGATAACATTAAAGTGAATTTTATGTAAAGTGCTTAAATTTATATAGAATTATAAGATCTTACAAAAAATTATAATGAGCAATTCATCTAAACAATAATGAATTGTAGATTCTCTAATAAGGCTTAGGCCACCCATTAATTAGAGCACATTTAAGTAGCATCTGATTTCAGTGTCTAACTTGCTATTCATATTCATAATTCATCCCGTTCTTAATAAAACATTATAAGGAAGAGGGTGCTCCTCTATGTTTAGCAAATTGAACAGGCCTCCTTTGTCGTTCTTCTACAGTATTCCACACCATTTATTTTTGTATGAAGTTAAAATATCGCTGAACTCACTGTCGCATATAAATGTATACAAAGCATTAACCATTTGAAGTTTTAGAGTGAGAAGAGGATTCATATAGTAGGCAACAATAATTATATCATTTTCTGGGCATTTAATATGTTTTCTAATCAATTGATTCTAATATTTTACTTAGCATTGTTCGTTAAGTATTATTGTTAACCTCCATGTTCTCCAGGTTGCCAAAGAGAACGCGGATGTGATTGTAATGGATGATAACTTCACAACCATAGTGAATGTTACCAGATGGGGCCGTGCTGTTTATATTAATATACAAAAGTTTGTCCAGTTCCAGTTAACAGTTAATGTTGTTGCTCTCATGCTGAATTTTGTTTCAGCATGCGTGTCAGGTAATACATACAGCGATCTTTTCAAGACTATCTTTTCAGGCCATAGATAAATTTTTGGTTCAATTCAGATGACTAATCACAGCAGAAATCCATTTCAGGCTCAGCTCCTCTTACTGCTGTTCAAATGCTTTGGGTAAACATGATCATGGACACCCTGGGAGCATTGGCACTGGCTACAGAACCTCCTCATGATGGGCTGATGAAGATGCCACCTATTGGAAGGAACGCCAAATTCATCACCAGGGTCATGTGGAGGAACATAATAGGTCAGGGCATATACCAAATTATTGTCCTTTTGGTTCTCAAGTTTCGTGGGAAACAGATTCTCAAGCTCAATGGACCTGATGATGCTACCTTACTTCTCAATACCGTCATATTCAACACCTTTGTATTTTGCCAGGTAATAGATCAGTTAACTTCTGTCTTGCATTTTTATTTTCTTTTTATTCTCCCGTTGTAGACCTTGGATATATTTTTATTAAAACATACTTGTTTCTCTCATCAATTTTTTTTCTAATTTTCATAATCTACTTGCCGTGAGTCTCAATTTTGTGTAGCAATTGGAAGTTTAAGAAACCACATGTTAATTTATATGCTTGGCCTTGTTACTTAATGTTATTGTTTTGGTCATGTTCATGCATCCTGAGCCTGAGGCACACACTAACCATAACCATGTCCTGTCATTGAAAAATAATATTTATGTGATTAATTAATAGGTATTCAACGAGATAAACAGCCGTGACATGGAGAAGGTTAATGTTTTACAAGGCATGTTGAACAGCTGGGTTTTTCTGATGGTGATGGCGGCAACTATATGCTTTCAAGCCATAATAGTTGAATATTTGGGTGCTTTTGCTCAAACAGTGCCACTGAGCAGTGAGTTGTGGTTAACAAGCGTGATGATTGGTGCGGCAAGTATAGTTGTAGGTGCTGTCCTAAAGTGCATTCCAGTTCCATCCAGTAACTACGTTGCCACGCACCATGATGGCTACGAGCAGCTTCCCAGTGGACCAGAGCTCGCATGAATACGATAGATTAGATTATGCAGTTCACTTTATAAGCTTTGATCACAATTTTTATTCTTTTTTTGTCAAACCCTTCAAGAAAGATATACCATATATAACTTGTCATCGTTGGTTGTCTTTCATTTTAGACTTTAGACTCTTCCCACCATTCTATTCTTTAATTTCTGCCCTCATTTTTTTCTATTTGTCTCATTTGTTGGGTGCACTGTCATTCTCGATTTTGAGTATGATATCATCCTAATTCCTCAACCAACCCCCTCTTTCCTTTCACTCTTTCGGAGGATGATTTTCGTCTGTAGTGAAAACATTAATTTGCTAGTAAACATGTACCGGACCGAAATTACAAAGTGTTACTTATCGTCAACTTATTATATGGTCAGATTATTGTTCAAAGTTAATAGTTTTTTATGAATAATGTTATTCTTCTAAGACATTTTTACAACAATTTTTATATATTTATTCTTTTTGCTTATTTCTTCTTGTCACATTATAAATTTTATCATATCCTTCTCTCTTTTTCTTTGTCTCTAATTTAATGTACAATATTGTGTCTCTATGTTTATTATATATTTGTTATAAAAAAAAACTCTGTTTATTGAATGGAAAATTAATCTATAGGTTATGAATTATTTTAAAAAATTAATTAGATCTCTAAATTATTTTTTAATTGAGTTTTTATACTTGTATTTGTTACAATATTCTCACCTCTGCATTCCTGTAGATGTTAAACTCTGTATCTTCACCTTAATTAAATTTTGAATTATTTATCATTTTTAAATATTTCATTAATTTTTTTTTTATACAATTGTATTTTTTAACTCGTATTTATTTTTAATTAAGTTTTTATTGAGACCTAATTAAAAAATAAATACAAATTTAAGAAACGGATTGAAAAAAGGAATATTTTTTAAACAACTAAAAATTCTCAAGTTTAACATTTATTAAATGATTAAGTGAATGACCTTCAATACTGTATCAAAAATCTTGTTTGGTTGAGTTTGACAATTAATTCTTCACCTCGTTCTCAATCTATCACTTTTGTCTTGTCCGACATTATATCTTTAGCTATGTTTAACTTAGGCTCTTTATTTTGTTCCATCTATTTGACGTCGATAACTGAGCTAATCAACTCAAAAAAGTCAAACAACTTAGGTCATGAATTTTAATCTCACCTTTATCACTTTTAGTAATAAAAAAAAAAAAACTGAACTAATCAACTCATTATACTTAGTACATGGCTATTACAATTAATTAAGAGATAAAATTTTCTCATTCTTTGAGATTATTTTTAAGATTTGATTAAATAACAACGATTATAAATTTTACATAATTTAACTTCAAGGTTTCTTAAAAATTAATAGTTTAAAATAACTTTATATCACATTTTAAACAAATGATCTATTAGCTGAATATATTGAAGAGAACTCTTCTAACCGATAAGTCCTGGTTTGATTCCTGCAATCAGTTTTCCTTACCATAAAATTTTGCATGAATGGTCTTGTACTTGGTTTCTTTTCTTCTTCTAAAGAAAGGGGACAACAAATCTTTCGTTTTCTGTTTCAACAATCTACCAACACAGTACATTGTTTTTCAGCTTCGAGTTTGAGTTGTGTCAAGTGCTGAGATTTTTATGTCAAGTGCATGTGCAATTGAAGTTGTCTAATCCATTGATAAAAAGTGGAACCAATATTCATGCTAAATAACATGCCAACATTATAATGGCGCACATTTTACCGTAGCTTTGACCTTTCCAATTTCCTCCTAATTTGAGCACTCTCTTACTCCTTTAAAAAAAAATTGTTTTGAATCACCTTTTGTTTGGTGAATACTCTATTTTCAAAATCTTATACAATCCCTGTTTTTCAGTTTAAGATTGGTGATTTCAATTATTTTATGCATGTGGAGCGCATTTCTGGTTTGAATAGAACGAGTAAGGCAAAGTCCATTTATAGAATGTGAATTCTAACAAATTCTTCAAGTAGATTTAATTGTCATTTTTTTACGAGCGCATTTCTGTTTTTTTTTTCTGTTTTTTTTTTAAATTTTAAGGTTATGCTTATCATTATTTTCTTTTTAGACTCCAAGATTTCTAAAGTCATTCTTTTTTGGACATATGGTAATCTCTCTTTTTTTCACCAAAGTTCATCTTGTAATAAGCGTAATAATATTTTTTAGAAATTTCTCTATGATTAAGATTGGTTCATATTTTGGTAAATATGTAAATTTTCAAATACAGAGAAAATTAATGAGCACATTTCAAGGCATGCATAGGAAGTTGTGGAACATTTTTCTAAATTTTGGAATTGGTTTTTTTGATTTTGAGATTTACACACTTCACTTAGGAAAGTGAAGATTGAAGTTACAAGAAGTTTTATGAATGTAAGTCATTTATTAGCATCTACCACTCACTCTTGAAGGAAACCACATCTTCTAATTTTCATCATACTTAATGAGAATTGAAAGAAATTGTAAATTATCTTTGTTGGGTGAGTTTAATAGATATTTTCTTATATTGAGAGTTATTATAATCCTACTTTAATAGCAGAGAGATATTTACTGGATTGATTCCATGATTTTTACCTTTCACATTGGAACTATGTTAAAAAAATTTGGTATCATTCTTTTATTCTCTATTTTTGTTTTTTTGTTTTTGTTAAATGTTTATTTTGAGTGTATAGAAAGGGAAAAAATGTTGGTGTTTTCCAATAATATTTAAGGATTTTAGTTAAAAAAAATATTTCTATTTCCACTTTTAATTTATAAAAATGTCACATTATTTTCACTTTATTTCTTATTTTTAAAATTTTATTAAAATAGTTTAAAATAAGTTTTTATTTTATTCTGTTTTAATTTTCTGTTTCAATTTTCCTATACCAACTTAAAACAAAAAAATGTTTTCTGAAACAAAATAATCTCTTAATCTTTTATTAGCCAAAGCCTAACATAAGAAGAAAAACCAAAAAATATTTTGTTGGTGAAATGAATTAGAACATGTACTTATGCTTGTCATTTATTCGGTTCTGATGTTTTATCAGGCGAATTAAGCAGGACGAAACCAGCTTAACCTTGAAATGCGCGGTAAACTAGATCATAATTGATGTATCTTATCTAACTAGTCAGTTAATCATATTTATTATTTAATTAAGTTGAACCAATCCTTTTTAAGAGAGTTACTTTAGCTCAAACATTTTTTTAGCAAACAATGCAATGATACATTTAGTACGACATATACTTAACAAACTTAAAGTGTATACAATGCAATACACTTAATACAGTGAAGAATTTATAAATATATGTATGCAAACAACCTTAACATAAAAATGAAAATGGTGTCATATTTCCCTTTAAGTTTGAAGCACAAGCTTATACTCGATTCAAAGTGCGTTGACCGGTGGGGTTCACGGACCGATTTAGATTTTGAACACCCATCTACGAAGTATGTCTAGTTACATGTTTGATTGTGTTAGTTTTTGGGAAATAATTGCTTACTTTTTAAAATATTTCCCAGAAAATCGATAAAAAAAAATTACTTTTTCTAAAATAAATTAAATCAAACACGCATGTCTGCAGGAGAAACTCCCAAGTATGCTAGTTAGCATGTATTTTTTTGCATTACAAGAGTACAAGAAAATTAGACAGAATAAATTTAAAATGACAAACATTTAATTAATTTATCTACAATATTAAAATGTTTTACGGGAATAAATTCTGCAAGTTTATTCCATTTATTTTACTTAGTAACCTTTTATAAAATGTGAAATTATTGAACATTCAAATAAATAAATTAATGAAAAATCAAATAATTTAAAAATATGATTTATTTTAATTGATGTACTTAAGTGAAGTGTCTAACCAAAAGTTGGATCAATAAAATTCATGGTTTCTTAAAAACTTACTATCAAGTGGACTATATATGTTAAATGACTTATTTGATCCATCCTCTATATATAAACCTAAGTCATCAAGTGATAAATCATGAACATTTTCAATACCTAGATATGTTGTGCCCGTCAATCTTGTAAGAAAGTGACGGAGAGTCCAAATTTGAAGACTTTGGTAAGGAAAAACATAATGCCTATATATATATATATATATATATAGAGAGAGAGAGAGTACTGCGCATGATATTTTTGAAATTATTTTGCGAAAAGCAAGATGATAACAATTTTAAAATAATTTTACTGTGAAACGAGGTTATACAATCCGACCACAAACACTGCATTTGAAATTGCTATCAGGAGTTACCATCTGTTTCCCCAGTGACCATATTTCTAGAATCCTTTGCCACTAAAATATAACCACATGCACGCATAGGACCGTGGCATGTGCAAACATGTCTTCAGCATAAGGGGAACAGAGCTATTTATCGCACATAGAATTCAGTCCCCCCAAAACACAATCTAATTCGTGAACTTCCAAGAAACCAAGCATAGATTTACTAGTCACACTAGTCATGGGTCACCACCATTGAGGTAATGTTCTGTTTGCCTATGTTCTGAGTTGAATCATAATTAAAATTAAAAAGGCAACTAACGTGTCAAAACCAACCAACCAACATTGCCGCTTGTGCTTATCCGCGATATGCCACTCTGATTTTAAATTCTAAACCTTTTTTCTCACTTAACGTATTTGTTTTTTCACAAACACCTAGGGGTTCTTGAAAACTTCAAAGAGGGGAAGTTAAAAAAAAAAAAAAAAAAAAAAAAAAAAAAAAAAAAAAAAAAAAAAAAAAAAAAA
>PYAF01005694.1:281281-295259 GCA_007407185.1 Glycine tomentella
TGACAATTATACACTCCCCTCCTCACTTCTGGCCTCCAAACTCAAGTTACCCATCATGGGGGGATCACAATCAGCCTTGTAGTTATACAACTCTGCATTTACGGTTTTACCACTTCATCTATGCATGCTTTCTCTCTGGGTAATGCTCCAGCTGTACAAAGACTTGAAATTATACATGTAACAACATAGGACTAACAATTTAAACTACTACATCCAAGGGTAATGAGAAGAAATTACAGTGCCATGGAGATCCTACTACACATTGACTCTGATGATTCTTTGTGTGTTATTTTAACCTGTGGTTCATTCAGCTACTACAGATAAAAGAAAATAGTACAATAATAATGCTCTAACTAAAGAAAGCGAATGCCTGCCCCCACTTCCTTTACTGAACTGCTTTTTACGTATGCATTTTGTATTGTAGTAAGTAGTATAGTATTGAAGACTGATAGTGATGGCCATCATGGTGGTGGTGGTGGTGGTCATCATGGTGGTGGTGATAATGGTGATTCTCTACATATCTGTCCGGGTTTGTTTGGTCATCTTTAACAACCTGTAAATGTTGAGCAAAAAAGACCAAACCTACATCAAAATTTAACAAACTAAACAGCAAACCGATCCACCTTGAAGACAACTTGCAACAGAGCCTCATCAACATAGACATCCGAACTAGCTTTACCTGAACATCAGGAAACTAAATGCCAATTGGTCCACCGGTGCCCGCGAACATACCAATAGTTCCATGGCCAGAAGAGAACCTAAAACCAAACCCAGATCATTAAAAAAATATATATATACACTAAAACTCATGGTATGAGGAAAGAAGACTAATAGGCTAAATTGTGATGTCACACGCCAGTACCTTGGTATTTGGCAATTAAAGGATTTGAAAGTTCCCATGTCAAGAGCAGATGCTGCAGGAAGTAATGTGCTAGTACCAAATTTGGAGTTGGCAGATGCAGCTGAGGCATCTGCATCAATGGCCTCACTAGGTCCATTGGAGAAGGCAACCATGAAGTCTCCATCACCTTTTGTTGGGGAAGCAAAAGGGCTATCAGGGAGATTATGCTCCAAACTGCATTTATTCATAAACCACTTAAAATTCTGACAAGCAAATTTAGGGAAAATGGGAAAACCTGAATAAATGCACAATTTTCTTTTGGCAAGGACTGAAAAAGGAATTGCTGCAAAAAGTTGTTTACTATTCCGGTGCCCTTTTAGCTATTCTAAATGAGAACAAGTTGAATACCATTCTTGCAAATCACAATCGTCATGACTAGAGCTCTGTTTGCCATTGCCTTCACTATATCCATTCTCACCATTGACCACCACTTCCTTGCCAACAGAAATGTTGACCGGCTGTTGACCGGCAGAAACTGATGCAGTACTAGCTGGAGCAGAAGTTGAACCACTCTCTGGAATCAAATAGCATAAATCAAAACCACTGCATTACATTATGCCATGTTCAATCGAAGAGCAGCAGCATTTAAAAATGTGTGTGAGAAAGAGAGATACCCTTTGGGGACTCTGAATTGATGTGAAAAGAAGGAACAAGATTTTGGTTGAACATGTTAGGAGAGTGAGTGGGGGAAGGAATTGGGCTTCCAGTGGAGAGTGCACGCTGGTGATGCTTCTTGATGTCAAGAAGTTGCAGACCCATTAGCCTCCTACTTTGCAGCTCAAGAGCTTGCTGCAAATCAGCTTGCTCCTCTAGCTTCCTCCTCCACAGCATGTCTTGAGTATTGTAGAACATTCTGCCACCTAAAACATGCAATCAAGACAGTACACGTGTTAAGTACAGTAGGTTTGACCAAGACACAATCTGAAAAGATAATAAAATGGAAGTTTCAACCATAACCTACCAAGTTGAAGATCAAATTGGTCTCTAGCATCTAATCCAGTAGGAGTTCCACATGGTGAAAATTCTCCTCTATCTACCTGCTGCTGCTGCTTCCTGCAAATCACAAGAAACATCAATGAGCACATTCAAAATAAACTCAAGCCAACGACAAAAAAAAAAAAAAACATATAACATAAGAGTAGACAGAGGGGGTGGGTGCCTGTACTTGTCTGGGACTTTTCCCTTCTCCTTGTAAGGCTTAACAAGCACTCGAGCATCACACACAAAATGAGGATTTCCTTTGGATAGAATAAGCTTCACAGTCTCTGGATAAACAAAGGTAACAAAGCCAAACATTCGCTTCTGCTGGTATGGGATCCTCACGTCCTGGACTGGGCCATAAATGCTTCAACAACAGAATAAAAAAGTCAAAAGTTAATATTTCTGCCATTGACCAACTATGCACAATGAACCCAGACGAAGCTAAAGTTGCAGCTAAACCTAAACGATAATAACCTGAAGTAATTTGAAACATCTTCCTCTCTGAAAGTGCTATCTGCTGGGAATGTCAAGTAGATCTGCCTGGAAGCTGGGTTTATCATAATAGGACTGTTCAAAGAAAAATCATTTCTTTCAAGCCTTGATCGTCCAAATTTATGCAAATCCTCACTCATCATCAGAGCTGCAGCTGCCGCTCTGCAATTATTATAAGCCATGATTAAAATTCTGCACCCCAACTATTACAAAGAAAATAGTAATCAAAACACTTGATTGCATAGCAGTACTGTGTACCTTTGAGTGTCATTTTGTTGCTGCTGCAACAGGAAGTTCATGGACTTTGGGGAGTACGGAAAAGTGGAAGAGGCCATGAGCTGAGAAGCAGCAGCCAATCTTTGTTGCTGAACAGATTTGGATCGTAAGAGCTCATGGCACTGCTCCATCATCTCAATCTTGCTGGGAGAGCCAACCAATGCAGCAGCAGGAGCACCATCAGCATCTCCAAGTCCACCATGAAGGAACCTGCAACTAGTCCCATTTTTACAGTACCCTCTGGCAAAGTAAAGACAAGGCTTCCATCCCAACCCAGAATTAGGGTCCTCAGAGCCCAAACAAGCATCATTGACTGAACAACTCCTACGGTGAATAGACCCTCCCCAACCATAGGAAGGAAAAAGGGTAGGGTCAACAGCAGTAGTAGGACTCGAAGACAATTCTGAGTTATTATTAGGGTAATACAAATCTGGCTTGGTCTTGTGTGCAAAAGCAGTACTAGTTGGAGAACCATCATTCAGGAAAGAAAGTTGGTCTTGAAGTTGGAAGTCATCAATAGGATCTGAGCCTCCGTTAGCATAGTAGGGTAAGGAAGATGAAGAAGTAGAAGACCCAACAACCAAATGGTTGGGACTCATCAAATCATCAGACATGGTAGGCCATGAAGAAGGGTTTGGGATAGTGAGAGCAGGAGGGATGTTGATACCACTGAGCCTTGAAGAAGTGGAGTTTTGCCTGGAAAGGAAGGGTGAAGATGAAGGAGGAGTAGAGGGTGTGGGCGGAGAGTTCGAAGGTAAACCTAACTCCTTGCGGGCTTTGAGTATCACAGAGTGAACAAGTGCTTCTGGACCAAATGCTAATCTAATCATTTCCTTTTCGCCATGGTCTTGAAGAAGAAGTACACCCATGATTTTTGAAGCATTTTCAGGATCCAAGTTTTGGATCCTTGAAAACACAATTCTTGTAGCTTCGTAACCATCCATCGGTGAACAAAAAAAAAATATTGCTACTTGATTACACAGCAAACTAGTCTATCCCTAAAAATGAAATTTTCTTTTTCAAGTTGAGTCTCTCTTTCTCTCTCTATTCTCTAGTGGTCATGTATCTCACTCACTCCTGTTACAAGTAAAGTTTCTTTCTCAACCACACACACAAGCCCTACCTACCAAGTTGAGATGAGTGGTGGCACAGTGAGTTTCTTTGTCATATTCCTGCAAACAAAAGCAAAACGGGAGAAGAAAAGCAAGTTAAAGAAGAAAAAAAGTAAGAAAGTTTAGTGTTAAAAGGAGTATTCCCGTGTGGTTGATTAATGGGAGAGGACTAATGGAGGAGGAGGATGCCAAGAGTTACCTTTGATAAAAGGAAAGGAGAAAAAGAGAGAGAGACAGAAGATGGTGGTTGAATTTCTCTATAAAGAACTTTTGAGTGCAAAAGTTGCAGAAGCAACAAAAAAAAAAAACTTTTCCTTTTCTTGCTCCTCCTACTTATTAAGCAGCTTCAAATTAAAATCCAAATCGAAATCTGAGGAGAAGAGTACGGGCTTACCCATGAAGGTTTGGTTACTGTGTTTGAAGTTTGAAGAGAGAATGACAATGGTCAAAGTTACTTGAAAAGCCAAACCACCGCCTTGCTTATAGTAATTGGTTATAGTAATAATAATATGGTTGCAGCAGCAGCAGCAGCACAGAAGAAGTATCAATAGCCTCTTGTGCGTTTTATGGGTTTCTGGACAAGAGTGGGCAGTGAAGTTGAGAGCTCAAGTATTTCTCATTTTGCCATCGTATCACTCTCTCTCTCTCTCTCAAATCTCAATTATCAAGCCAAGATTTTCTTCTCTCTCTCTCTCTCTCTCTCTCACTCACTTCCTCTATGCTATGTTTCTTGGAGCGGATCCAGATCCCACTTGCCCCAAACCTCTGACACTCATCTGTATTTACTAGTATTTAGTATTTACTTTCAAATTTCTGAGCTTTTCATTGCTTTTTCCCGAGCACAGCACAGCAAAACTCAACAGTCAACACCCTTTGCTTTGCTTATCATTTGCTCACTCCAATTCCTCCTTCAGAGTTTGGCCCTCACGCGCCAACACAATCTCTCTGAGCCTCTGTGCCTCTATGCCTCTATGGGACCCTCTCACCACTGGAGAGTGAACACCACGCTCCATGCTTTGCCTTGATTGGCTCATCATGTCTTTACGTTGGGAGGAGTCAATGCCACCCCAATCAAACACTCCCTCCTACTCTCTGTCATGGGCGGATCCAGGTTGAAGAGAAGGGGGGCAAGTGCCCACCCTTGATTCTAGCTGTGTGAGTAGGGGTGGAGGCAGTGATGGAGGACCAGGAGCTTGTGCAGTGAGAAGAGAAGAAGAAAACAGTTGAACAGCAGAAAGCAAAACGACAAACCAAAAGGAAGGAGAAAGAGGCTAGGTTAATGTCATTTGGGCCTAATTTGCTTTTTGCACCCAATTTTTTTTCTTTATACACCCACTTTTTTCTTATGCAGTTTCATATTACATTTTTCGAAATGAACTTTTGAGTTTTTGAAATGGTGTCCACCCTTAAATAACTGCTTCTCCGACATCATCGTTGGCCTGCCTCCATCACGGTTACGGTGTCCTTGGAAGAGTGCCCACCCTTCCTTAATTTTCTGGATCCGCCCCTGCTCTCTGTCTCTCTTATTATTGATTCAGATTTCTTATTGTATACTGCATTTACTTATTTATCAAAAAAAATATGTTAGCTAGTTATAATCAACTGAGTCTAACTTGGTGGGATAATATACTCCTAGTGTCAAATCTAAGAAAAAATATTTTTTTAAAATTTTAAAAACATTTCAATTAATTTTATCTTATTATCTTTAAAAACATCCTTTGTTTAATTGAGATACTTATTTTAATAATTTTTATTATTCATAATATCAAATTTTTAATAAAATATATATTAAAAAAATTAATTAAAATTGATATAATTAAATATGATTAACTAATTTTATTAGTTAGTATATCATATATTTTTATTATATTTGAAACTAAAGGAAATAAATATATTATTAGATATTTTTTAGAATAAATTATACAGATTGATATTACTTGCTTATGAATTCTAAAAAAGATTGGAAAATGTTTGGTGAATAACACCTCATGTTATTCAACACTTAAATAGAATATATATTAAATTTATGATTTGATTAGTACACAAAAAATAATTTATGATAAGATAAAAAAGAAAGATAAAAAGAATAAAAAATATTATTAGGGTGTATAAATTATAAATAGTTTATCTATAATTACTCAAAAAAATTACAATTTTTAAACTTTCATTATACTGATTCTCCCTTCTAGACATAAAAAGCACTACACCATCTTCACGTAGAAAAGCTCAAACTAATATAAAAATTAGAAGAATATCGGGTGAAATAAAAATAAATTTTAGAGGAATATGTGTAAATTAATAAAAAAAATTGTATCTGGCTATTTTTTTTAATAAAATAGTTTGTATTTAAGAATTAAGATTATTTTAAAATACATTTAAGGTAAACCTTATTTATATAGCGCTTTTATAAAAAAGTAAGTGCACCTTTGGATTACAAATGTAAATCTACTTCTACTCTCAATCTACCTACTTTTAGAAGTAACAGTAATTCCAACATATCTTAGGATTTTTTTCACCCAAAAAATATAAAAAAAATATTTATTCAAATAATACAACGCAAAAAATATGTATCCCAATAATATAAAATGTTGTAGAAAATGAGAAATCAATTCCCCTCAAATGGATTCTCCCTTCTTTTTTTTTCAGTATTTTAGAAATCGATTCCTAATAATCGATATTTGATAAAGTAAGTTTTTTTCAAACTAATGTATGAGATGCAGGTGGAAACATCAATGTATCTGGAAAGACACATAAAAAATGTTTGATCTTTTGATTTCCCACCAACCCATTTCACATTCCAACAAGCACAGCAAAACCAACCCCCCCCCCCCATTGGCATTTCATCAAGCAAGATGTGTGCACATGGAAAAGTGAAAGTACAGAACAAACCCTTCAGGCTTCAACCATTAGTGGATGACCAAGAATGCGAAAGGGACGATGAAACGAGAAGGGAACACAGTGGATGATGCATCCAATGTTGAGAAGAAGGCATTACTTGAGGATTGGTGTGGGAAGGTGGTGAAGATACAGTTATGGGTTTTAGTAACAGTAAGAGTCTCTTTAGCCAACTTGAAAATTGCAATTGCAGGAGCATACAAACAAGCCCCGCACCTTTGTTCGTTATTAAAAATTAAAAAAATAAAAAACCCATAAAATGTGTATTAAAAAAAAACACACATGTGTTATCAAATTAGTTCATAAGGAATTGGTTTCTAAAGTATTATAAAAAACAAAACAAAAAATAAGTAAAAAATTGGTCTGGGGAAACTAATTTCTTACTTGTTACATTATTTTGTCTCATTGAAATAAATATTTTTTTAATTTTTTGGTTGAAAAAATCACATATCTTAAGTGTATGTTAATAATGCTTGCAATGTTAATATATACTCACATATTTTTAGAAAACAAAAAGAATACGATAACATTTTATATGTTAAGTGTATTTTAGTGATGTCCCACAAGTTATATCACGTACTAGTATTAATTAAAGACATCATTTGCCATTTGGATTATTTCTTATTTGTTTGGTGATGTCCCACAAGTTGTTGCTCCCCTAACTCCTCTATCATTATTCTCAAAGGGTCCCTTTACAATTATCACAACTATATGTATTTTATTTATGATTGTCGTTGTGATGATTACGTGATAATATAATGTGTTATTATGTAAGGGAAAGAGACGTGGTTCTTTTGACGCTAGAAAATCACAAAACATACAAGGGGTATGTATAGAGTATTTTTATTTTATTTTTTTAATCTAGAGAATTTGTATAGAGATTAGAATATGATAGCTGCATCTTGCTTTCTCACTTGTCGTTTTTGAGATGCCCCCACAAACAAAATAAAAATGATGACTTAATGCCCCTCTCCGCCTGTTTTTTTTTTTTTTTTCTTTCTCCTTCTCCAAATCCAAACACCAAACTCATATCTCGATATATTTAGTAATGCTTAAAAATTAAAAGGGCTTTTTTATACTTTTAAAAAAGTTAGATCAACATCTTTTCATAATACTCGTGTGATTTTAAGTCATTTCACAGTTTATATTGCTGATGACTGATAAAGATGGCGAAATGATCATTTGGATTTTTTTTATTAATTATCATTTGGCAGCTTATTTTAAATTATTATAAAAAAGAAATAATTCATAACATATATTACGATTTCAATTTAACATTGGTGATTTCTGTTGAAAAATGGAAAACAAAAATATATATTGTTGATGCTTTTTGCTGTTCTAAATCAATATAGTTTTAAAAATATTTTCTTTAAATATTTTTTATTAATTATCAAATCAGTTTTTGTAACATCCATTTTATTAGTATTTGTTGAATTCATTAAAGGATTATTAGTGGTGAGACTAATGTTGAGGAAGTAATGGAGCTGTCATAAAAATAAGGAAATAAGGAGAACAATTTTTAGATTATTATTCTATTTAAAAAGGCTTCACTTGGCTGAAAGAGCATTGCAGAAAAATCATTATATGTTTCCTGTTTTTCTATTCCTTTTTTGTTTTTACAAGTTAAAACGAAAATTGGATAATTATTATGTGATTTTTATAATTTAAAGTCATGAATACACATGTTTATAGACTCATTGTGTTAACCTTAAAAAGCAATCGATAATTTGAATTACAGGAAGTCTAATCAAATTTTGCTTTTAGGATAAGGATTTCTGCTACACAACAAACTTCCAATTAATTTTGTGTTATTCTCTAATTTCCTAACAATTTCAATTATTTGATGCACGAGGGACCGCATTTCTGATTTAAATAGAACTAGTAAGGAAAAATCCGATTTATAGAATGTGAATCCTAACAAATTCTTTGCAGTAAAATTTAATTATCATTTTATTCTTTTAAGGCTATGTTTATCATTCTCTTTTTTTTTTCTTTTTCAGATTTCCAATATTTCAAAAAGTCCTTGTTTTTCATCGTTTTTAAGGTTTTTTTTTTTTTTTATCAAGTTCATCTCGTAACACACATATTAATATTTAGGAATTGTTTGGTTAGAAACAAAAATACTTTCACTTTTAATTTTCGAAAGTGTCACATTATTTTTACTTTGTTTCGTATTTTTAGAAGTTTATAGAAATAGTAAAACATTATTATTATTATTTTCTTGTTTCATTTTTTGTTTTCAAAAAATAAAATTTTTAAACCAAATATTATCTCTTAATTAGCTTTTGAAAAATGCAACAGGGAAAGCCTAATATGAAAAGAAAACTCCAAAATATAGCATATGTGCTTGTGTAGACTATATCAACATAATTTTTTTTCCAATACATAAAACCCAATGTTACTTTTGCGTTTTATGTAACGGAATGAAAGAAAATCCTTTGCGACGTGTACACAAACATACTCATAATTGTTGGTGAAATAATTAGAAAGGTTATGTTTGTCATTCGTTCAGTTCTGGTTTTTTATCAAGCGGATTTGACACTAATCCTAAAGATATATGGATTTAAGGAGGAGGGAAGAAGCTTAACTTGGTTCAGAGAACTCATGGGAAGGCATTGGTCAGAGAAACTAATTTTGTAGCTTAAACTTTGGCACTTCGGCCACCTTTTTCTAATCCTTTGCCTATAGGTTTACACTCTTTAATGGTCCCATTCTTTTGTAGAGGTACTTTACAGTGATTGCATGGCCCCCTAGTGTTCTTGTAATGGATTTTAAACCCCCCTACACCGTGGATAATAAATAAAGAGAAAGATTCAAATTGTTATATATTATAAAAATAAACATTAAAAATGGTAGCATGTTATATCTTAATCAAGTCATTCAAATTTTGAATTGATGTTTAAATATGATATAAATTATTCTGAAAATGAAATACTGACTATCTCCTACAAAGATCTTTTACTATTTTCAATATAAACAATTTTATATTAATATTTAATTTGAGCAAATCCTTATAAAAGTCTTACTGTTTCTCTAATAGGCTTAGTAGACAAAACAATGATATTTTTTTTGTCCAACGTTTCTTGCAAAAAAAATTAAAGATTAATATTTTAACGTAAGAAAAATTATTTAAGAAGTTGACTTTTTTAATATACTTTTTCATATATACGATAAAAATTAAATTCATTATCGCATTGCATGCTTAACAAAATTATATAAATAATTCTTCAAGTATTGAATACCTATCAATTTACTTCCTAAATTGGTAGATTTTACTAATATTCAAAGATGAATTTGATATTTATAATATATGGAGGACTACTTTCTTAAATTTCATGTTTTTGAACAATAAAATATCACTCAACTCTTCTAAAAGATTTCACGAAATTTGAGAGTTTATATATATAATATAGTTTATGCATAAAACTTAATATTTAATTTGATTCTTTAATTGAGTTAGGTCTCATATTTTTTAAAAATAAAATAATCAAATCTTTTAATTTTTAAAATTATCTCAATCAAATCATTTTCAACCAATTGAATGGACATCATTAGAATTATGAATATTGACGATTTTGTTTATAAAAAGTGATAGTTAAAAATCGTTATTATATTCTTTATTATTTAAAATATATATATATATATATGAATATATATATTCATCTTCCATAAAACTGATTGAATCAACCCAGCAACTGTTCATCCTTCCAAAATCAGATATCTTTCACGTTGCGATATCAAGCAAATCAGACCATGAATCAAAATTGAAAAAGAGAAGAAAAGAATCCAGATCCAGATCCAGAAAAAAAAACGCCACAGCCTCGCCGGGATCGATCGGCTCCGACGCTTCCGCATCCAAGCCCCAATTAAACAAACTTCTTCTAAAATTAATTAAATCAACACACGTGTACTAGAAATTTAAATATGCTAGTTGTGAAGTATTTTTTGCATTAAAGATTATAAGAAATTCAAATAAAATTTAGGATAAATTATAATTTTTGTCTGTCTGTTTTTTAAAATATGTGATTTTCGTGTCTTTAGTTTTAATTGCTGACTCCCATATCTATTTATTACTCCCAAGACAATTTTATTCTTAAAATTATTTAATTACTAACCAGCATAATTTATTTTAAAAAATTAAAAATAAATAGTAAAGTCTAAAATTAACAAATGTGACTAAAATAATGTATCTTTTAAAAGTGGGACACAAAATATCTCAATAAATAAATAAAAGAACTAAAATTAAAGATTTTTTTAAAAGTAAAAAACAAAATATCTCAATTATAGATTTGAAAAAATAGGAGAAAAAAATTGCATTTTAACCTAATACTTAAACAAAATAAATTAAAATGATAAAGCATTTAAATATATTATATAAAATCTTAGAAATATATATTAAAGGAAAATATTAAAGGAAAATATAAACGATTAATTGAAAAATGATATTTGATATTATCTAAGACTCTGAGAGAATTAGGAGTGTTTGTGGATTGGTTTTGGTTAAATTTAAAATTCAACCCAATTAAATTTGATTGGTTCAGTTCAGTTCAATTTTCAAAAAGAAAAAAAATTGAACCCAATCAAACCAAACCTGTTCATGAACGGTTCGGTTCAGGTCAATGGGTTACTCATTTAATTTTTTTTCTTAAAACTACTATTTTATATTATGATTTTTTCAAATATCCAATACAATTAACACAATATTATCAAATGTATGAAAGTTGTAAAATTGATTCATTTAATACCATGAACATAATGTTCTAAAATAAACTTATAATATAAATTAAAACAAAAGATTCTTGAACAAGATTTATTATAATAGTCTGAATCACAACTATTTCTCACAAATAAATTTCTTGCAATAAACTTTGCTATAACCAAATTTGTTATAATCAGATTTGCAAATGAACAAAATATGATTCATTAATATTATAAATATGGTAAGCAAAATATGAAAAAATTTGTGAAACAAATAGCAATATACCTAAAAGTAATACATTAAGAAATTTCAACACTTGCAATTTCAATACTTAGAGATCCAATATTAGTAGTATTTAAAGTCAAACCAAAAACTCTAAAAATTTAAACACAACCCCATTAGTCCAAAAATTAATTGATATTTTATATAAATATAATGTTCTTGCTTTTATGATGAAATGACATTATTTTAATCATTAACAAAAAAGTAATATCACTATTTTGGTCTCATTGAACATTGATTTTTAAGTAACCTTAATGTTAAAAGAACAAAAGAAGAAAAAAAAAGACAACATTCGAATCAAAATTTCAAAGAATGTTAAAAGAACAAAAGAAAAATAAAAGACATCATTTAAATCAAACTCTCAAAGAATAAATCAACCAAAGAGAGAAAAAAAAATCAAGCTCTGACTAATCCTCACTCTGAAACGAATTCTCTTAATCTTTATTCCAAATAGACACATTTTTCCCTCTTAAAATTTTACTAAAGATTAACTTGATTTTAAAGCAAACAAGAAAAAGAAAATAGTAAATCAAATATAACAACGAAAATTCGAGTCAACACTCAACAATGAAGGTTATTTCTTTTCTTCTCATCCCTGTTAATCCCAATGAATATGATATGCATCCAGCATATGGTCCTTTCCAAGCTTCTCAAAGCCAAAAATCATTGATAAACAACTTAGAATTGCACATAATCATGATAGTTGTCGATGATTTCATTCTTTTCATATGTCATGCTAAATTGAACATAATTGCAGCAGGAAACACTTCATTCAAGCCAATTTTGGGAAGTTCTGGAGTGCCACGCCTCCAGCTTGAAGTCCCACGCCCCAGGCGTGGGTAGAAGCCTCTATAAGCTGTTTTCTCTGCCAAGCCACGCCCCAGGCGTGGGATCCCACGCCCCAGGCGTGGGAAGCTGCCTCCAAGTGCTATTCTGACTGGAATGCCACGCCCCAGGCGTGGGGAGCCACGCCCCAGGCGTGGGACTCTGCGATTTGAGTTTTTCTGAAGCTTTTCAAGGGCAATCTGGGACTTTCACTTACTACTTCATAAATACCTCTTCCTCAGACTTCAACAGACGATTTTGGAGGGAGAGACACCATATTCTAGGGCTTAGAGGCTTGGGCATTCTTAGTTAGGGTTTGAGGTTGAAGACCAAGGTTCTCCTTCATCTTCTTCCTTCTTGTTTCAGCTAGGAATGTTTCTTTTTGTAACTCAACCACTCATTATGAGGTTTGGCTGAGCATTTATTGTGGTTAGGACCAAGCACTTAATGTAAATCTTTATTGGATGTATTGAATGCTATTGTTCATTTATTACAAGTTATTTTCTTACACTTTGCATTTCTCTTCCTTCTCTTATCTAGACTTAGCTAACCTAGTTAAGAGCTTAGAGCTTAAGTTCACAATAGACATATTGGGGCTTTAGTTTCTGACCTAAGTGTGGGAACTTGCTAACACAACCTAGAAATAAGGGTGGGTGCTTGCAACTTCATTTGTTATGTGTTTGCTTAATGCTTAACTTGCTTAAGATCACTAAGAGATTAGGGTTGGATGGTAGGTTAAAGAACTAGGTGGAAGAGACATCAAAGCTTAGTCAACATAAGAAAAACACATTGGTTGAGTAACTTGAATAATAGAACGTAGTATTCAATATCATTACATAGAGAGGCGCATTGAGTGTGGGTTGCCCTAGCTACAATTCCGTACACATTGTTATTTTCTCATTCGCATTGACATTAATTTACAATTGCTTCAGTTCGATTCCTTCTCCCAATTCACAACACCACAACATTACTTTCATTATTTTTATATCCAACTTATTGATCGAAATTATAATTTATTTGGCCAAACAATCCTCGTTGGGAACGACAAATCCCCTTACTTTCACTTTATTACTTGGGCGACCGGTATACTTGCCGTGAGTGCAACAAGTTTTTGGCGCCGTTGCCGGGGATGTTTTAGCCAAATTCATTATAACTTTTTATCCTTAAGATTGGACTTATTTTGTTTCTAACCTGCTTCCAGAGTATATGCGAGGTACTGTTAGCCCTGACCACCTTCAGTTTGATCCTGAAATCGAGAAAACCGCAAGGAGGAATCGGAGGTTAACAAGATTAAGAAGGGAATTAGAAAGGTCTAATTCTCAACCTTTAGAAGAAGAAATCTTTGAAGAAGAACTAGACATGGCTGACAACAATCGCGAGCAGCCAGGGCCGGAGGACGAACTAATGGAGAATATTCTTGCTCCTTTGTTTGTCCGTCCAGCTCCCAGCATAGTTAGACCACCGATTCAAGCTCATCACTTTGACATCCACCCATCTCTTATTAGCTTGGTGGAG
>PYAF01005694.1:299327-320182 GCA_007407185.1 Glycine tomentella
TTTGATGTTAGTACATATTTTGGTACACCTTTTAGACTGATGTTCCGTTTGTCTTGTGTCCTCAAGTAACGCATACTTATTTTGTTTTCTTCCAAACCTTGTACTTAATTGTTTGCTGCGGACAGCAAAAATTAAATCTGGGAATTGGGGTATGCGTTAATTGAGGAAATTAATGATGTAAGAACAAAGGAAGTCTGAATTTGGGGTATGCGTTAATTGAGGAAATTAATGATGTAAGAACAAAGGAAGTCTGAAATTCTTTTTGTGAATGATGAATCTTTTTGGTAAATAGTTTCTTTTTGTGAATCTTGAACAGATATGGTACAGGCAGAAATACTTACAGTTTCTTTTTGATAATCCGTACAAAATACAAAAATTGATTTAGAATTTAGTTTTACTTTTAAAATTTTGCTAGAGCATAGCATGACCCGGATTTAGAATTGCCAAATCAGTGAATGTGTAGAGATTTTAGGAAGCCTTGGTGATATGAATTCTGGATTGATTTTGTATAGAACATGAGTTGAGTTGAATGCTTGTATGACTGAGTTCATTTTGAAATGGAAAGCAAGTTGAATTGAAATCATCATGAGTCCAACTTGATACCACAACCAGTAAGGTTTGTGCCTATACAGTTAATTTCTTTTGAGGGATGCCTCACTGTGATAGTATGCTAGAATTTGATCTGTTTCTCTCTGATGCATGCATAAGTTGATGTGATAAAGGCGATTTTATTCTTTTAAGCTTGAGCCAAAAAGCCTTCCTTGAAAAATTTTAATCCCTTGCTAGCCCCTTGAGCCTGAGACTTGATTGTTCAAACACCTGATAAAAGAATTGATATAAACCACTATCATAACCTCACCCTAGTTGAGATTGGAATGCAAATGTTAATTGTGTGAATTGTGGTTGGAAGAAAGAATTCAGGTGAAAAGCATTAGAAATGGAAAAAGAAAAATCAAAAGATGGGCTGAAATGAAATGAAAACAAAAAGGAAAATGCAAGAATGAAAAAGGGAAATGAAAAAGAAAAAGAAATGTCAAAAAGAGGTAGTGAAATGCAATGTTTGGGATTCTGAATGGATGGAAAAGTTGATGTTATTTCAATCTCAATCATTATCTAGCCACTTTCCAAATTTGTCTACCCTTTTAGCCAAGCCAAGTTACAACCTTTCAAGACCTTTTGATCGACTTTGCATGTGTTTCTGTTTCTTATCTTTAGAAACTAGAGAATAAGATCAAGTTTATAGTAATGCTAGATCAGTGATGGTTGAGAGTTTATAACACCCCAAACACTTGAGTGCTGAGTGAAATTTACATCCGTGAGGGGTAGTCAAGTTAAGACTCATTGTTTGATGGATTTGAAAACTTTGTTTGAAATTGATTGTGAAGCAGTCATTTGTAGCATTCTATACTTGAAGCTTGTTTTATGCAAATCATCAATGAAGACTTGATCCATGCTTCCCATTCAAACTTTTTGTTCATTGCTGGGGACAGCAATATCTAAATCTGGGAATTGTTTGATATGCATCCAGCATATGGTCCTTTCCAAGCTTCTCAAAGCCAAAAATCATTGATAAACAACTTAGAATTGCACATAATCATGATAGTTGTCGATGATTTCATTCTTTTCATATGTCATGCTAAATTGAACATAATTGCAGCAGGAAACACTTCATTCAAGCCAATTTTGGGAAGTTCTGGAGTGCCACGCCTCCAGCTTGAAGTCCCACGCCCCAGGCGTGGGTAGAAGCCTCTATAAGCTGTTTTCTCTGCCAAGCCACGCCCCAGGCGTGGGAAGCTGCCTCCAAGTGCTATTCTGACTGGAATGCCACGCCCCAGGCGTGGGGAGCCACGCCCCAGGCGTGGGACTCTGCGATTTGAGTTTTTCTGAAGCTTTTCAAGGGCAATCTGGGACTTTCACTTACTACTTCATAAATACCTCTTCCTCAGACTTCAACAGACGATTTTGGAGGGAGAGACACCATATTCTAGGGCTTAGAGGCTTGGGCATTCTTAGTTAGGGTTTGAGGTTGAAGACCAAGGTTCTCCTTCATCTTCTTCCTTCTTGCTTCAGCTAGGAATGTTTCTTTTTGTAACTCAACCACTCATTATGAGGTTTGGCTGAGCATTTATTGTGGTTAGGGCCAAGCACTTAATGTAAATCTTTATTGGATGTATTGAATGCTATTGTTCATTTATTACAAGTTATTTTCTTACACTTTGCATTTCTCTTCCTTCTCTTATCTAGACTTAGCTAACCTAGTTAAGAGCTTAGAGCTTAAGTTCACAATAGACATATTGGGGCTTTAGTTTCTGACCTAAGTGTGGGAACTTGCTAACACAACCTAGAAATAAGGGTGGGTGCTTGCAACTTCATTTGTTATGTGTTTGCTTAATGCTTAACTTGCTTAAGATCACTAAGAGATTAGGGTTGGATGGTAGGTTAAAGAACTAGGTGGAAGAGACATCAAAGCTTAGTCAACATAAGAAAAACACATTGGTTGAGTAACTTGGATAATAGAACGTAGTATTCAATATCATTACATAGAGAGGCGCATTGAGTGTGGGTTGCCCTAGCTACAATTCCGTACACATTGTTATTTTCTCATTCGCATTGACATTAATTTACAATTGCTTCAGTTCGATTCCTTCTCCCAATTCACAACACCACAACATTACTTTCATTATTTTTATATCCAACTTATTGATCGAAATTATAATTTATTTGGCCAAACAATCCTCGTTGGGAACGACAAATCCCCTTACTTTCACTTTATTACTTGGGCGACCGGTATACTTGCCGTGAGCGCAACAGAATACAAACCAAAATAATCACGAGAAGTTAAAGAGTTTTGTAAAAGAAAAAGAAAGCATAGAGGAAAACCTTATGCTTGATCGATCTGATGAGATGAGATGAGAGAGAACAGAGAAGGAGTTGGTGCAAAATTGCATAAAAGGAGATGAGATGAGAGAGAACGAAAGCGGAGCACAGAGAAGGCTATGAGATGAGAGAGAACACAAAAGCGCAAAAAAAAAGAAACATAAACACGTGACATTTATAGTATCACACCTTCACATCAAAGATAATATAAGATGAGATGATTATGGACTGACCTTTCATTCAGCCCAAACATTTACAGTAGCACACCTTTTTTTATTGTCAAAATATTTTTTTAGTTTTTAAATTTTAATATATATATATATATATAAATAAATTTATATTTTTATTATGGGTTCACGTATCAGATTTACGGGTCAATGGATCTATAAATCTAAACACGTGACCCAACTCGTATATGAGAGCGATTTTGATCGATTCAGTTTGATTTTGATCCAAATACATAAATGATTCAACCTAAACTATTCGGATCAATTCGAATTCTTGGACGACCCATATTCGTGAATATCCCTAGATAAATATATTAAAAGATAATAAACTCTAAAAAAAATGATTCAATATATAAAACATTATTAATTTGAGAGTGTAGGCAATTGAGATTCAAAAGGAAAGAAAATTTTAACATACCAAGGAAAATTTGAAGTAGTTAACTTGAGAGTACAAAGTAATTGATATTTCGAAAGAAAAAAAAGTATTACGAGCTAAAAAAATTAAAATTTAAATTAATACATGTTTCTTCTTTTCTTTTTGAAACACACTCACAGATAATCTTCCCTTAATATTAAAATGCATGATGTAAATGATCAGTCATTAACTTAAGTCGTTAAGTGATAAACATGAACATTTTTTTCTAGTTATGTTGTGCTTGTGCCGCTCTATCTTGTAAAACTAGCAAGACAGTGATCGGTTGGATTTTCGGTAGAGTAACAAAGAAATTAAAAAAATGAGATTTTAAATTAAATTAGAATATAGAAGTGTGAGTTTGATTTTATTTTACTGTTTTTTTTTCTTCTTGTCTTTTATGCTGCTCTCTTTCTTTCTCTCTGCTGGAGAGTCCAAATTTAAAGACTGGGTGAAGAAAACAAAGATGTCTGTATTGTAATACCGGGCATGATATTTTTGAAAATTTTACGAAAAGCAAGATGCATGAGTAACTTTTAAAATATAATTTTATTGTGATACGAGGTATTTTTATACAACCCGATTCCGATTTCCGACCACAAACAGCGCACTTGAAATTGCTATCATGGAGGCGTTTACCATCTGTTTCCCCATTGACCATATACGTTTCTAGAATCCCATGCCACTAAAATATAACCACATGCACGTATATGACCGTGACATGTGCAAGCATGTCTTCGTCATATATAAAGGGAACAGAGTTATTTATCACCCACATACAATTCAGTCCCTAATACAAAATTGTTTTTGTTTCATTTTGAGAATTACATTCAATGTTTATATCTATGAAAACAATATAACCCACAAAATTGAGACAGACGTAAGATTCTGATACGTATATATATGGAAAATAATTATTTAACGAGAAAATTTGTGTTTGATTTTTTTTTTTGTGTGTAATTTTTTTGAATCAATGACAATTATGTTTTATGTATTGTAAGGAAAATTAATTTTTTGAAACAAGTCCTTGCTGACCGGGACCAAAAAATATCTATGAAACAATATTAAGTTTAAATTTTGTAATATAATAATTATATATTTCTAGTTCTGGCGGCCCTCAAAGTATAGTATTGGTCTTTATTCCGCAAAGTTTTACTGGTCCTAGTAAAATGTTACAACTTGCATGCAGTAAGTAGCCATTATATTTATCGCTTATTAAGCCATTTAATCATAACTGTTCAATTCAACCAAGCATGTAGGGATGGTTGCAGTTGCAGTCACGGCATGGAGCCTGCAAAAGAAAACATTTAAGTTTTCTGCAATCAGTTAGTGCTCTGCTCCCCACGTTACTGGTTCCACTTGAAATAATTAACTACACTGTGCATTCCAAACGAGTTCTGGCCCATTTTTTATGACTTGACAAGATCATTATTTATGAACATTGGGTTTTGGTGTTACTATCTTAAACAATATTGGAGCCATCCTTGACTATTTTTAGTGACCCTAAGAACCTTACTGCACTAGTTCAGTTATGAACGAATTCTATGTAAGTGGAAACAATCTGGCAGGATTGCTTAATGAAGTCGTGTCAAAAATTCTTGTTGTTCCATTTTGGCTGGCTAAAATCGCGAGACCAAGATATCAAATTCATACAAGTACTAATCAAGGGTTCAACTTGGGCTTTAACATTCTAGGGATATTAACTACAGCAACTACCTGCACGTATTGTTCTTTTGTATATTTTGTTCCGACATAAGTTCACATACTTTATTCAATCTGCTCGTGGGCCTAATCTCATTCATCAGTTAAATTAATTTGTGTATTTAAAATGCAAGGTTTGGCTGAAATGTGACAGGTGAAGATTAATTTAGACTTAAAATATAGGAGTAATGAAGCATTTAATAATATCACGTGGGAATTGAAGACAGTTATTAGTTTCCATGCATCATAATCATACTCAAATGTCAGTGTCGTAAAGATTACTTCTATAATGACAGACTAATGGTGCACGCGTATGCATTATAAAAGTATGCACCAGTAAAAAAAAACGTTGCAGGGAAAAAGATTATAAAAAAAAAAAAAACGAGTTCAAAGGAACAGATGCAAATTAGGAAAATATGGAGATTGTTTTCCCATGAATTGATTCTATCATCTTAAAATTATATAATAAACCCACAGAAAACATCAATGTCCTCTTGATCCACACTATCCAGGGTCAACCATTAGGCATTGACACTCAAAGGTGATAACCATTAGGCATTGACACTCAAAGGTGATAACAAAGACATGACATGGAATTACTCAACAACGGAATTCAGAGATGGCAAACCTCACAAATACCTCACCAACACAACAAGGTGATAATACTAATATTTTAGATTTATTTGGGTAAAAACTTAAGTACATAAAACCAGTTGTAAGTTGCTATAGTAGTTAATTTGTTGCCTCCACTAATGAGGAAATTTAACTGGTCTGCATGCTAGCTAGTAGAATCAAATTAAAAGACAACTAATAGTCAAAACCAACCAACCAACAATGAGGATTGTGCTTAACCCCGAGGTGCCACTCTTATTTTAAACATTTTTCTTACCCACACTTCAACGTCGAGCTTAACATATTTAGTTTTCACAGACACCTAGGGGCTCTTGAAAACTTGGAAGAGAGCAAGTTAAAAAAAGCATAGCACAATAACTCGCACGGCCCGTCTCACACACATTCATAAGGCCACAGAACCCAAAAGATTCGACCACTTTTGTCATACGTGTGGGCATCTACCCTACTTTTAGATCTATGCATGTCCTTTCCTGTCATGCAAGAGAAACTATAGGGTAGATATGAAAAAAGATATAAGTGGCATCACTCACATGGATAGGTGGTGGTGGTTAGGACCAATACACAACCTGGCATTATATAAATAAGTGTGGCCCACTTGCAGTGTCAGCAACCCCATGTGATGGTGTGCCTTGTGGGCCCCCTTTCTTTCCTCTCCAATAATTGCAAAAAAAAAGACAGACCCCACAAAGTTACAAATTGAAAGGGGAAAATAATTGCAGCAACAATGAGACAATTTGTCCTTTAAAACCAAAAAAGCACACAAGAGGAGGAGATGCAAATAGACCAATTAGTCTAAAACCTCACTTTTGATTCTTGTTTCTAATTCTTGTTTCTCTTTTCTGTCTGGGTTGATAACTGTGTATAAAAACTAAGTAGAAGTACAAACTTAGCTGATGAAGCATAAAATCCAAGCTAAATATCTTCACTTTTGAACTTTAATCCAGCTAAGATTAACAATTATACACTCCCCTCCTCACTTCTTGCCTTCAAACTCAAGTTATCCATCACGGAGGATTTGAATCAGCCTTGTAGTTATACAACTCTGCAACTACGGTTATACCACTTCATCTGTGCATGCTTTCTCTGGGTAATCCTCCAGCTGTACAAAGACTTGAAATTATACCTGTAACTGTAACAACATAGGACGATAATCTACACTACCACATATCCACGGATAGGAAATGAAATTACAGTGCCAGGGAGTTCCTACTACACATTAACTCTGGTGATTCTGCGTGTTTTAACCTGTGGTTCATTCAGCTACTTACGGATATGAGAAGAAAGAAAATGGTACAACAATAATAATGCTAACAAAAGAAGGGAGAATGCCTGCTCCACATCCTTTACTCAACTTGCTTTTTCCGTATGCATTTTCTATGGTAGTAAATAGTATAGTATTAGTGATTGATGGTGATGGTGATGGTGATTCTCTACAAATCTGTCCAGCATTGTATAGTCATCTTTCACTTCCTGTAAATGTTGCACAAAAAAGACCAAACCGACATCCAAATTTTAATAAACTAAACAACAAACCGATCCACATTCAAGACAACATGTAACAGAGCCTCATAAACATAAACTTCCAAATTCCCTTTTACCTGAACTCAGGAAACTAAATGCCAATGGGTCCACCGGTGCCAGTGAACATCCCAATAGTTCCATGACCAGAAGAGAACCTAAATCCAAACCAAGATCATCAAAAAATTCAAAAAATTATGGGATAATGAAACTCATGGCATGGGGAAAGAAGATTAATTGGCTAAAATATGATGACGCCAGTACCTTGGTATTTGGCAGTTATAGGATTTGAAAGTTCCCATATCAAGAGGGGATGCTGCAGGAAGCAATGTGCTAGTGCCAAATTTGAAGTTGACAGATCCAGCTGAGGCATCTGCATCAATGGCCTCATTAGGTCCATTGGAGAAGGAAGCCATGAAGTCTCCAGGAAACGCAGCTTTTGTTGGGGAAGCAAAAGGGCTATCAGGGAGATTATGCTCCAAACTGCATTTAAAATGCTGACAATTAAATTTGGGAAAATGGGAAAACCTGAATAAATGCACTTTTTTTTGGCAACGACTGAAAAAAGGAATTGCTGCAAAAAGTTGTTTACTATTTTACTATTCCGGTGCCCTTTTAGCTATTCTAAATGAGAACAAGTTTTATACCATTGTTGCAAATCACAATCGTCATGACTAGAGCTCTGCTTGCCATTGCCTTCATTATATCCATTCTCGCCACTGACCACCATTTCCTTGCCAACAGAAATGTTGACCGGCTGTTGACCGGCAGAAACTGATGCAGTACTAGCTGGAGCAGAAGTTGAACCACTCTCTGGAATCAAATAGCATAAATCAAAACCATTCCATTACATTATGCCATGTTCAATCGAAGAGCAGCAGCATTTAAAAATGTGTGTGAGAAAGAGAGATACCCTTTGGGGACTCTGAATTGATGTGAAAAGAAGGAACAAGATTTTGGTTGAACATGTTAGGAGAGTGAGTGGGGGAAGGAATTGGGCTTCCAGTGGAGAGTGCACGCTGGTGATGCTTCTTGATGTCAAGTTGCAGACCCATTAGCCTCCTACTTTGCAGCTCAAGAGCTTGCTGCAAATCAACTTGCTCCTCCAGCTTCCTCCTCCACAGCATGTCTTGAGTATTGTAGAACATTCTGCCACCTAAAACATGCAATCAAGACAGTACACGTGTTAAGTACAGTAGGTTTGACCAAGACACAATCTGAAAAGATAATAAAATGGAAGTTTCAACCATAACCTACCAAGTTGAAGATCAAATTGGTCTCTAGCATCTAATCCAGTAGGAGTACCACATGGTGAAAATTCTCCTCTATCTACCTGCTGCTGCTGCTTCCTGCAAATCACAAGAAACATCAATGAGCACATTCAAAATAAACTCAAGCCAATGACAAAAAAAAAAAAAAAAAAAAACATATAACATAAGAGTAGACAGAGGGGGTGGGTGCCTGTACTTGTCTGGGACTTTTCCCTTCTCCTTGTAAGGCTTAACAAGCACTCGAGCATCACACACAAAATGAGGATTTCCTTTGGATAGAATAAGCTTCACAGTCTCTGGATAAACAAAGGTAACAAAGCCAAACATTCGCTTCTGCTGGTATGGGATCCTCACGTCCTGGACTGGGCCATAAATGCTTCAACAATAGAATAAAAAGGTCAAAAGTTAATATTTCTGCCATTGACCAACTATGCACAATGAACCCAGACGAAGCTAAAGTTGCAGCTAAACCTAAACGATAATAACCTGAAGTAATTCGAAACATCTTCCTCTCTGAAAGTGCTATCTGCTGGGAAAGTCAAGTAGATCTGCCTGGAAGCTGGGTTTACCATAACAGGACTGTTCAAAGAAAAATCATTTCTTTCAAGCCTTGATCGTCCAAATTTATGCAAATCCTCACTCATCATCAGAGCTGCAGCTGCCGCTCTGCAATTATTATAAACCATGATTAAAATTCTGCACCCCAACTATTACAAAGAAAATAGTAATCAAAACATTCAAAACACGTGATTGCGCATAGTAGTACTGGTTTGTTTCTGTGTACCTTTGAGTATCATTCTGTTGCTGCTGCAACAGGAAATTCATGCTCTTTGGGGAGTACGGAAAAGTGGAAGAGGCCATGAGTTGAGAAGCAGCAGCCAATCTTTGTTGCTGAACAGATTTGGATCTTAAGAGCTCATGGCACTGCTCCATCATCTCAATCTTGGTGGGAGAGCCAACCATTGCAGCAGCAGTACCACCCCCATCAGCATCTCCAAGTCCATCATGAAGGAACCTGCAACTAGTCCCATTTTTACAGTACCCTCTGGCAAAGTAAAGACAAGGCTTCCATCCCAAACATGAATTAGGGTCCTCAGAGCCCAAACAAGCATCACTGACTGAGCAACTCCTCCGGTGGAGAGACCCTCCCCAACCGTAGGAAGGAAAGAGTGTGGGGTCAGCAGCAGTAGTAGGACTTGAAGACAAGTCTGATTTATTATTAGGGTAATCTGGGTTGTTGTTCTTGTGAGAAGTGCTAGTATTAGAACCATCATTCAGGAAAGCAAGCTGGTCTTGAAGTTGGAACTCATTAATTGGATCTGAGCCTCCGTTTGCATAGTAGGGTAAGGAAGATGAAGAAGTTAAAGAGCCAGCAACCAAATCATCTGGGGTTTGAAGCTCAGACATAGTAGGCCATGAAGCAGAAGGGTTTGGGATAGTGAGGGCACTGAGCCTTGAAGAAGTTGAGTTTTGCTTAGAAAGGTAGGGTGAAGGAGAAGGAGGAGTGGAGGTTGTGGGCGGAGAGTTGGAAGGTAAACCCAAACCCAACTCCTTGCGGGCTTTGAGAATCACAGAGTGAACAAGTGCTTCTGGACCAAATGCTAATCTAATCAATTCTTTCTCACCATGGTCTTGAAGAAGAAGTAAACCCATGATTTTGGAAGCATTCTCAGGGTCCAAGTTTTGGATCCTTGAAAACACAACTCTTGTAGCTTTGTAACTATCCATGTTTGAACAGAAGAGATTGCTAGCTACATGATTCCACAACAGACTAGCCTATCACTATATTGTTGAGTCTCTCTATTCTCTAGTGGTCATCTTTCTCACTCCTTTTACAAGTAAAGCTTCTTTCTCAACGACACACAAGCCCTACCTACCAAGTTGATATGATTGGTGGCACGGTGAGTTTAGTTTCATTCTCATATTCCTGCAAGCAAAGCACAAGAGTCAAGAGGAGAAGAAAAGTGTAAGAAAGTTGAGTGTTAAAAGGAAAGAAATGAGTATTCCCGTGCGGAGGAGGATGCCAAAAGTTAGCTTTGATAAAAGGGAGAGGGAAATAAGAGGGTGGTTGAATTTCTCTATATATAAAAAAGTAAAGAGTGCAAAAGTTGCAGAAACAAGGGAAGGAGAAACTTACAAACAAGAACAAAAAAAGTCATCCTTTATCTTATATTTTCTCCTCCTCCTAGTTAGTATTAAGCAGCTCCATTATTTTCCAAATCTGAGGTAAAGAGTACGGGCTTAGCCATGAAGGAAGAGGCTTGGTTACTATGTTTGAAGTCAGTGAGTCGAAGTTACTAGAAAAGCCAAACAACCGCCTGGCTTATAAGCAGCATCAATTTGCTTGTGTGTTTTATGGGGTTCTGGGCAAGAATGGGCAATGAGGTTGAGAGCTCAAATATTTCTCATTTTGCCCTTTAGTTTAGTTTTATCTCTCTCAAGTCTCAATTATGAAGCCAATATTATATTGTCTTCACTCACTATGCCCCCACTTGCTCTATGTAGACCCTTCCTTCCCTCCTTCCCTCCTTCAAGCGCGAGAGTGGGTACTGTAGTAGAAGTAGTGTCCCCTTTCCTTATGTTGTGTGCTTGTTCGAGCGGATCCAGATCCGTGCTTCAAATACAACAATAATAATAGTGCACGTTCGCAGTTCACTGACACTCACTCTATTTAGTTTAAATTTTCTGAGCTTTGATTGCTTTTCCGAGTACACCACACCACATCACTTCAACTTCAGAGTTTCATGTTCACGCTCCAACGTAGGCTCTCTGTCTCTGCTCTCTGGGACCCTCTCAGCATTTCATAGGAGAGTGAACAACACGCCCCCAAACCCCAGAGGATGGATTAATACGGTCGCTGCATTTTGCTTTGTCGTTTTTTCACCTGCCCAACCCCACAACAAACAAAATACACTTTTTATTTTTTTCTCCTTCTCCCCAACCCCGACCCAACTCATCTCCATGCTGTATTTTCTAATGCTTAAAATAAAAATTACAAGTACATCAAGATATTATCTTCATCTAACGAGGAAGGGAGAAGAAAAGACAAAAAAGTTGTAGATTTTAAAAAAATTGTTAACAAAAATTAATTATTGTAGAATTAACAATTTTTTATAAGACATTTTAGAATTTTAGTAAAATATTTAATCTTTTTTCCATTAGTTATCCTTATAAATATTTTAAGGACACATTTGTTTAATGAAATTTTCTTACACTCATAAATATTATTTCCTGAAATATAACATAGAAATATCATTTTTCGGATTTTTTTTTAAAATTGTTTGATTATATTTTAATATAGCTAAGAATAATTTTTAAAATTTAAAGTAATTTCAATAAAAAGAAACATCCATGTGTAATACACAATAATTTTCATATTTCCACCCCTTTCTAATGTGAATATAAATGAAAAAATATGATAAAAAAAGAAATTATAGCATTTATAAGAATCAATAATAATAGAAAATACTTTTTAAAAACTTATAACAAATATACAAATATATATTCTTATAATAAGGGAGTCTAACTCAATTGATTGAGCACGAAGTGTGAATTGTTGTAAATATCATGATAAATTGTTCGATTCTTACATATAAAAAAATATTTTTAAGAATATATCAAGAATCCGTGAAACAAATGTCACTTATGTATTTGTGATTTTTATTGATAATAATATATAACAGTCTTGGACTTTAATGCATTCACATCACTCATAAATAATTATTAATAAAGGTATAATTGATACACTAGTAACATTTTTATAAAAAAAATCAATAAAATCAAGTGAATTAATTATTTTTATTTGTCTATGTAGTTGATGTCCAAACTCCAAAGTACCTTATAATATTATATAGATGGAGTATTAATTATTTTTTCACAAAAATATTCTTAATTAAAGTTAGTTCTAAAATGATGTGATAGTAAAAAAAAATCAATAGTATTTGTTAATTTTGTACAAGGGGTAGTTTAAAAAATACTACTAATTCAAGACAATTTAATGCTTTTAACTTAATTAAATAATTTTCTTAAATTTAGTGAATTGGTTAATTCAACCTTGTAATAATAAGGACTGTATGTAGGTGATAAATGTTAATTATTTATATATGATAAGTCATTGTGGGAGTACACTTATTACATGTGTAAATACTTTAGACTATAATTAGTTAAACTTTAAGTTACTCGAACTAGAGCTGTAAATTAGGGTTCGGTTAGTGTATTCGGATTGACCTATCAAGACCTATAAAACAATTTTGAAGTTATACGTGACTTCTTTTATTGATTAAAAAAATTAGATGAGTTGAATTATAAAGGTTTATCAGAGCCAATATAGGTCTCAAGAGGTATTTAAAACCGAAAATGGAAATTGAACTCGCATTTATTATAGATGGATATCATATATTCAGTGAAAATTAAATGAAAAATTAAATCTGGATGTCCACTAAACATGCACCAAGTGGATATCCCTTTGTAAAGGTGAATACGGATGGCTCTCAAAACTCTTCATCTGTTACAGCCAGCTCTGTAATTAATTATCTTAGGTCTATTATTCGGGACATCCAACACTCCCTGGCTGATTTTTTATATATAGCTAACCTTGGCCATAATGCTTCTCATTTCTGTTACTTTCCTACATTTTTTCCCCCACCATTGCGTCTTTTTTGTTTTTGAAGATGTTCGTGGTGTATCTTTCTTGCATAGCGTTGTTAGCTAGCTTTCTTGTTTCCCCCTCTGATAATCGATTTTTTTAAAAAAAAAATATTAATTTCACATAAATCATATTAATAGAGATTAAAGTTATACTGTTTTATTTGTAAATATATACCATCTGTCATGTATTTTACAGTGAGGAGCGCATATATATGCATTTTATCTAGGTATCTTTTTCAATGATGTGCACTATAGAGGAAAGGGAATGTTCCCACTAGTTGGTGGTGCTGACAAACTTGAAAAAGTTAAGATTTTCATGAAGAGAGAAAGATATAAAAGGGAGTATGCACACTTTACAACTTCCCGCATAGGGTGTTTGCACTCATTATTTTTCTTTCAAGTCATGTTCAATCATGCCACACATAAGAAGTTCAAACTGACGAATTTAGGTACCGCAAAGGAATGTACAAATATATCCTCACACAGCCCCATTTTTTTATTTTTTATTTTTTATTTTTGTCTTGTACCTATTCCAATTTAACAACGATGGCTACAACTACCTCACCACTCGAAAAGAATACAGATGCTTTCACTTTCTCAATAATGGACTATTTCTACAATTATTTTAATGTCAAAAAATTATTTCTATTTAACTTAAAAACAAAAATAATTTATAACTTTAAAGGTTGATAAATCAGAAGAAATTAAGTAAAGAATAGTAAATGTAGTGAATACTCTAATAAAACAGAAAAGGACAGAAATATACGTGAGTTAAAAATGTTTAGGGGGAAAAGGTTAAATGCGAGACCTTCTAACCTGTTAAGTTTTATGTGAAAACTTTAAATATATTTTCAGTTCTTAACTATTTTATGTGTTGTATTGGAGATTGGAGATACCAAACTATTTTATGTTAAATATAAACATGTTTGGATTTTTTTAATAAAAATAAGTGTTGTTGTAAATTGTAATAATGTTCTTTTATAAATATGTTTACTGAATTGCAGATTTTTTACATTGTTTTCTTTAATGATAAGCAACAAGCCATGGGTGATCTTCGTCTATCTCTTTTTTTTTTTTTTTTTTTTTCTCGTATTAGGTGGGAGTGGATTTGCATGCAAGACTACATATGGGAGGTTATTTCACCTCGCCCAAGTCTCGGGTATCTCCCGTGAACGTTTCCATGCTTGTTTGGCTTGACATGATATATATCTAGTCTTGTTTATGTCCCAAGTCCTAACACCCTTTTGCTAGAGAATGAAATTCAACCTACCGGAGAGTAGCTTGACAATGCGTGGAAAGAATGAAATGCATGCTAAAGATATAATAATGAATCAATGATATTTTCAGCATCATGACCTCTCAATCTCAAAGGACAAATTGCCAATCTACCAACATGAGAGAGAACATGGTCACGTAGCCACCTAATTTAATAATTAAAAAGGAAAACCCGACCCCCCCACAGTCCACCCCCTCAATTTCGGAAGAATCAAAGAACACCACAGTATATATAGGAGCAAAATGAAGAAATTCTTAATTAGTTTTTCTTTGCATCATTATTTATATTTGTACTAATTCAAATCATAGTATTTGAAATACAATTATACTAGTAAAAAGCAACATTACTTCTTATAATTAAAGTAATTATATACTAGTATATAGCATTACATAACAATTTAAAGGAAAATTCTTCCACTAAGAGATATTGTTGGACAAATATAATATGTCTCTCACGACCACCACAACTGCGTTGTTTATTGGATGGTTAGCGGTTGTTTCCCGGCAGTGGTGCAAGAAATTAGGCTAATTAAAGCATAGAACAGAACACACAAAACCACATTAACATCCGTGTCCTAATATGAAGTGCCTTGCACGCACGCTCCTTTGCACGTGAGCTGTCTCCAACTATGGCCAAAATGTTGTTTTGCTCTCAATGCCAAATAAAGACCCATCGTTTCTATTCCAGGCAGCATCACACCATTACCATACTTACTCCCAATGCCTCCTTGTCCTTGCAAATGAATGGGACCACTCCCACCCCCATTTGCTATTTTTGTAGGTAAAATGTTTTATGAATAACGAATATGTTATTTAAGATCTAGAGAGAGTAAAAAAAATAAAAAATATAATAAGTAATATAAAACTTATAATGTAATAAAAATATTAAAAATCAAAATATTGATTAGATATATCATATAAAATTAAAAATAATTTATATATCATTATTGTTTTTAATATAATCCGAACACAACGAATCTGTATGAAGTCTTTAGGTGACGGGATATAATTAGTTTTTATTTATTTTTTATTTTTTTGTAATACAGTACTGTAGTAGTAATTATTACCGCATTAAAGAGATGCAATCATAACGCAAAAATCCGTGCACCCTTTTCTCTGTTTTTCTCGTGCCTTCTTTTTTCTTTATTTTCATACTTGCAATAATTATAAAATTTTGGTCTAAGCTCATTAATGACTTGCGCAAAATTCAAATGTTCCTATTATTTTCTTCTTTCCTTTTTTGAACTTTTCTTTTAGCGTTTATTTTCTTCTTAATCCTAAATTGAAGTACGTTAGATCAAATGATGATATATATGGTTATATACATATTTAGTATTGTTACTTTTCCAAATGAGTGGGAATCTACTAACAACATTCTCTACATTTCAGATTAAAAATTTTAACCAGTTAGCTGGCTCATATAATTGGAATTATGAAAAGTGATATTCGTCGCATATATATATATATATAGATTGTAGCATACAGAGAGGATCCATTCTATATTAACAGCATAACTAAATTTTATTACAAAATTAAATATTTACATGCTGAAATATACATAGATTGTAGCCTGAAGGTTATGGTTATTAGGTAGAACCGTAGAAGTTTTTATCTATTATTCATTTTTTCCATATATGTGCCTATGTTTTTTTGGTAAGAAAAACGAGGAGGAAAGTGATATTCGTTTGATTTTTTTTCTCAAAAATAATACGGACAAGGGATAGATAGACGAATTTAAGTATAAAAATGATATTATTGTTGTTATTATTGTAATAGGAATTAATTAAGAAAGCTTCAAAATTACCCTTTGAAATATCACAAACCAACTCACTATAGCGTTAAAATGGAATTACTATACTGTAATCTACTATTAACTCCATGTTAAGCAAGATGAAGATCCGTTCTAAGCATGTTGACAATGCAAGCTTCTTATTATGTTTGGAATAAGTAACAACCTAACTTCCAATATTGCAGTAAAGTAAAAAATAAATGAACATTTTAACGCTATGGTGAAAAGGTGACACTGTAAATACGTATGTTAGAAATTAAATTCAAATCCTGAAAATAAATTATAAATCTCTCCCTCCCTTTCTAGTATCATTGTTTTGATTATTGCCACTTTAGCTTCACTCTGAAAACTAAAACTAAAAACTACAAGTTAAAAAGTAGGTTTGCTTATGATTGCACTTTTTTCTTTTCTAAAAGTACCTCTGTCCAAGTCCAAATGCTCTGTATTGATCTGTTGTTCACATGCACTTGCCCTCTTTAATGAATATTTCCTTCTTGTTGGGGTTAACTTATAGGGTGAACGGCCATTACTTTTTTTTTATTTAATTTACTTCGTTTGGGCGTAAATTTTTCCTCATAATTAAGTATCATAAAATAGTTCGGTGGCATAGGACAACTCTTAAATATTATGGCTCGATTGGTATAATTTTCTTATTACTATTATTTAAAATAATAAAAAATATCATTAAATTCAATTTTTCTTGTTAATTAATTTTAGTTTACTTTTTTTTAATTATTATTATTATTTTGCTTGATGATCTCTATCATCATTTAATTGTAATGTGAAATCAATCTAAACATGTCGTGTTATCAATCATTCTGAAGTAACATGTTTAGATGTTGGTCTAAACTTCAAGTAATTAATAATTTAACAACTAACATGTTTAGATACTTGTATTATTAATAATTAGTGGTGATATGAATCATTTAAAAAAAACAAAATTGAAAACATAAAAGAATTAAAAATTCAATAAAAAAGCTTAAAATCAAATTAACTATATTTCTAAAAATAAAAATATTTTATTCATGTGTATTGTTAAGTATAGTCTTTTGCTGACATCGTATAGCTTTTTTGTTCGAATCCCAATATCATGAAGCTTTTTCAGATATACTTTTAACGAAGAAACGAAGTTAAACAAAATTTTATACAATGTTACTCTTGTAAAAATGAGATGCACCAAACCTTCATATTGCATAAATATACACAGGGTGATTATATATTTTTATGAATATTGAAAAGATTGGTAGAATGATCATGATAAAAATTCGAAATTGAGTAAATAATAAAACATTCAAAAAGCAATAAAACGATTTCAAGGGCAATCAATATTCAATACTAGTTAGCATTGTGTAAGAAAGTAGTTATAACTTGGAAGCATAATTTGATGGTACACGGCAATTAGTGTAGTGAATGAAAGAGAAAGAGAAGGTGGATACGGTGAATGAGATGCCGTGGGCCTTATATGTGGTTGAGTGCAACTTATTTTCGAATGAAAACATACACTGTCGTTTGCGACTACAAATAATATCCATTTTCAGACACTTCAAAAGAAATATGATATGGAAATCGAACCCGCCCCCAAAAAAACAGGCACGTCAAAAGAAAAATAAAATACATAAAACAAAAATGACATGCCAATAAGTTGCAAGCAAGTGTATTGTTTTATTAACCAAAATTCCTAGTATACTTGCGCATAAATAATAATAATAAAAAACCCTACTATACTCAACAGTTTATAGAAACATGTTTATACTACATAAGCATCTTCCTTCTTTTTTTTTTTTTTCCAACCAATTTATACATTTTTATATTCATATTTACATGCTATCATTAGGTTAGAGTCGTGTTTAGTACAAGTAAAAAAATTAATTAACCTAAAACAGTACCCATTCATAGATATGAATATAAAATTTAAGACTATATCTGCAGTAAAAAAATTATATATTCATAAGTCCTTTGACAAATAAAATTAAATTGTTAGTATAGAACTATGAAGATATAAATTATATAAATGAAAATATATTACTTTTAGCAAACTTTTTATTATTAATTAAAATATGTTGAAAGATAAAAATTTGTGTGGGTCTCATTTTTTATTTAATGAATTTTACTTATAATTTTATATTTTTTTAATAAATTTTAATCAATAAAAAAGTATACTATTAGAATATATATATATATATATATATATATATTATTTTGTTGTCTGACTTATGTAATTATTTATGGATTAATGGGTCTTTTGTATAGCTTGACAAAAAATAAGTGCCAACATCACTGTAAAAACTCCCAAATGACTTCATATATTGATATTAATACTATAAAATAATAATATCTGTGCTAATTCTTTAATTACAAATCATTGAAAGGGATAATGGCAGCTTATTGGGTGGTCTTGTGTCTAATCCAAGTCACTCACTTTATTTTTATGTACAAATGAACTTTACTTTTGATCACAACCACCAATAAAAGGTTAACTTAATACGAATGGGAAAAAAATCGTTGCATTCAAGAAGTTAATTAAATTATTAGCTATTTATTAATAACTAGTATCACTTTGTCTGCCATGTTTATTGGACTCTAATGCATTTTCTTTGGGTTTAGATTGGGCCTTACTTCCATTTTTTTTGGCAATAGCTATTTCCAGTTCTACTTTTTACTAATACACTCGTTTTTTTACCCTAAATTATCCTTATAAATGCACACTTTCCCTCATCACTTTCTCTCTCATGTTTATTTTTTTAATAAAAAAAAAAACTCCCCTTATCTGTAAATTTACCAAATGCATTATACCTCCAACATATTGGCTTGGTGTGCCTAGAACCTTACCATGCATTTCAGCATCCACAAGAGCCATGTGTCATGTTGAAGAAATTAAAATCTCAATCTCGTGATCCCTTAATAGTCAATATTGTTCTTAATTGATTTAACCAAACCCTAAATGTCATCTCAATCAAAGAAATCCCCATTCTCCCCCCTAGATCTGTGGTTGCCCGAAACAACAACGGTTCAAATCTACTCACGGAACTGCCATTTGCCAAAGGAAGGCCCTCGCACGGTGAGACGCTTTCATTATGGCACATGAAATTGATAAATGGTGGGACAATAATATGGAACAGGTTCGTTAGTTTTGAAGGCTCTTTGTGAGAAGTTGATTTGGATTGACATATTTAAAGACTTGTGCATCGTGGGACTTGGCTTCGAAGAAAGATGTTGCTACAATAAGTGTAGGTGGAGCATTTTTATCACATTTTTTAAGGGATTGAAATATGATGAGGTGCAAGGATTGAAAGTGGGATACTTGTGTGGTTATTATATATGATTGTGTGAAAACTGGTACGGATGGATAGTTTGTAATGGTTAGTATTTTGATTGGATCCATATTTACTTACTAAATGGAAAGACGACATTTGTTGGGGTTATGATGCAATTGCTATATTTATGGATAAGGAGAGTGTGTTTTCTTCAATAACGTGAGGGAGAAAGTGATAAGGGAGTAGTGTGCATTTAAAAGGATGATTTAGGAAAATAAAAAGAAGAGGGGAGTGTCTTAGTAAATAGGAAAGTGGAAATAGCAATTACCTTTTCTTCGGGTTTTTTTTTGCAAGGGGAAGGGGAATGGTTTTTATTGGCAAAAAAACCAAAAAAATACAAAAAAAAAAAAATTATAAAAATGGGGTAGTTTTGAAACTATTTACCAATCTGGGGCAACTGGTCACGCCCAGAATCAGGCGCGACTAGGGGGTAGTCACGCCTGATTCTGGGCATGACCAGTCATGCCCAGTTCTGGGCGTGACCTATTTCTGCCACGTGTCATGCACAGGTGAACCGATGCGTATATAAACTTTGGACGGTCATAACTTTTGACTGGAATGTCCGATTGAGACGAAACCGGTGGCCACGAGCTCGAAATTGAGAGGAGAAGGCCTAGGCAAGTTCCAAAGGGACTTGGCCAAAATTTTTCCCCAAAAGAGGCCTCTAAGTGCCTCAAAATTACGATTTAATCTTTGAACCTTCAAAAAATTTCTTATTTTCTAATTTTTTATTCATTTAATTAGTTAATTACATGCTATTTTTTAATTGTCTAATTACCTCTCTTAATTTCGAGCATTTTGACATAAAATATGTGTCCATCAGACATTGCTACGAAAAATTATGATTGTTCAAAGTTATATGCATCGTCAATTTTATAGTATAATTTTGTTCAATTTCTGAAATTAGTTTTGTAATCAGTGAGGACATTGGTCTTATTGCTTGTGGTCGCAAATTTTCCCCAAAAGAGGCCTTTAAGTGCCTCAAAGTTGCTATTTAATCTTCGAAATCCCAAAAAATTTCTTGTTTTCTAATTTTTTAATTATTTTGTCAGTTAATTGGCTAATATTTTTTATTTTTCTAGTTACTTCTATTAATTTCGAGCATTTCGACATATTGTACACCTCGATCGGACATTTCTATCAAAAGTTGTAACTTTTTTCGATATTCTAAATTTTTATATGGTTTTGTTT
>PYAF01005694.1:320282-333020 GCA_007407185.1 Glycine tomentella
AAAAAATTTCTTGTTTTCTAATTTTTTAATTATTTTGTCAGTTAATTGGCTAATATTTTTTATTTTTCTAGTTACTTCTATTAATTTCGAGCATTTCGACATATTGTACACCTCGATCGGACATTTCTATCAAAAGTTGTAACTTTTTTCGATATTCTAAATTTTTATATGGTTTTGTTTAATATTTTTTGGATTTTTTATCCCAAAGCACATTCATTTCTAACTTTTTCGCACTCATTCCACGTTTTACCACTTGTTCCACTCATCCCAAAGTGCACTCACCACACAATAATCGGAATTGTAACACCCCATTAATTCCAATGTGCACAACGATGAAACATTGCAGAACTCTAGAAATAGGAGTGGAACTGCGTGAGACAAAGTTAATCAAATTAAAATGCAAAGAATTGCATTGCGCTTACCGAGAGAGATAAAGATGGTGACCAACTTACTCGCACAATTGATCATTCACCATGCAAGATGGATGATCCTTTCTAATTCCCTTTCTCAGTTGAATGTATATGTTTTGACCACACTAATTCTACACAATTGAGTCACCGATTGATAGAAAGCATGAGTTTCGGTGTAGTTCCAATGACAAGTTAGTCGACTAGGTGCTTTTGACTGGAACAAAAAGAGAATTATCAAATTATAAGAGGATGAAAGAGATGATGAGAGGGATGAGAATAATGTGTTTAATGGGGTAGTCTCGATATAAAAAATGAGAAGTATCAACATATAATATTCCATTTAAAATGCTTTCTATATTAAAATATTGTTTAAAAAAATTTAGAAAAAATGAGGAAGTATCAAAAAATAAAAATTTTCAATTTTTGCAAATTCGGAAAGAAAATTGAAAAATTTTATTAAATAAAAAATATTATATTAAAAATTAGTCATATATACAAAATCCAAAAAATATTAAACAAAATCATATAAAAATTTAGAAATTATATTAAATAAAATAATATATTAAAAATTATTTATACCAAAAATCCAGAATATATTAAATAAAATCATATAAAATTATAAAAATATAGTAAATAAAAAATATTATTAAAAGTAAAATAGATCATATCTATCGTGAAGATCAATCTAAAAATACTTTCAAATTAAATAAAAATAAAAATAAATAATATTAAATAAAAAAAATAAAAAAACCAAATATTCTGTGGTTAATTCGGTCGCTAACCGATTTAACGACGAATTTAGTCACGCCCAAAATTGGGCGTGACCCCCCTTGGTCACGCCCAGATTAAGGCGGGACCGGTCATGCCCAATTTTGGGTGCGACCCAATGCCCCAGATTAGTAAATAGTTTAAAAACGATCCTAAATTGGTAATTTTTTTATTTAAAATGTATTATTTAGATTTTTTTGCCGGCTTTTATCTTCTCTCTTTTTTTATAACTCTTCTTTCTTTTATTTTTTGTCTTTGACATTTTTACAATTCTGAACATAAATTACGACGTTAAATGTTGCATACCAACTTAGTAATCTCACTTGTAATATGATTTAATGTTCTCTTAAACTTTTACATATAGACATTAGATTTTGAATGTAGGATATGTTTCAATCAATAAAGATGAAGGTAATGACCGTTATGTTCTCTTTAATTGTAAGGTCTATTAGGTAATCCTCAACAACATCAAGGACACTTCAATGAGACGGGGATCTTTAATTTCCTTAATTACCCTTTTAAATAGTGAACTCTCGTTTGGTTGGAGGCAGTAACGATCGTTCTTATTATTATGTTTTTCATTTTAAATATTCATTATATAATAAAAACAAAATATATTTTCATCCCATTTTAAAGAGAAAAAGAAAGATAATAAAACATGTACAAAATGTCGAATAAAAAAATTATCTTCCAGAGGTAAATTAGCTGTGACAGATCCGACTGAACAACTCAAAAGTGTAAAATTTCTTTATACTCTGTACTACTAAGAGATCTTCTAAAATCAAAACTAGTCTAACGCAAATTGACAAGTATTACGATTTAATGTACATGTGTGAGTAATAGTTGCAAACAGTCGTATGTAGCAAAATGAGCTTTGCAAAAAGATCTCTATCCTTTCTTTTATAAAATGAGTTTTGCATATCATTGATTATATCTCAAAATTTATTCAAAACAAGTTGAACTAAAAATAAAAAATGTACTTTAAGAGTTATTTTTTCATCTACCTAGTAGTAATACTATATCATACTACTATGATGTATTACTTGTAACAAAAAAAAAAAAAAAAACCATCGTAATTAAAGTCAGAGCTAGTCTGACAACTACACGGTTGATCGTTGTATTAAAGACACGCAAGAAATGAGCACCTCGTTAGAAAGGCCATTATTGGTGCGTTTATTTAGTTACAAAATTATTTTTGATATAATATTTTTAACATAGTTGTTAGTTAAAAAGCTTTTTCTCCAGAGGAAACAATTTAACAAATTACATATTTATGACGATTAGAAATTTTTATTTTAGTAATTATTCACTTAATTTTGAATCAAAGATAATAATTAGTAATTAGGATAAATTCTCACACTTTTATTAATGAAATTATATTTTTTCCTTCTTTATAAATATAAATATCAAGCATCAATCTATGATACACCTACCAAAAAAATTTATGATACGGGCATTGTAATTTAATTTGGTCCAAATCAGACACAAGATAGTCATTTTGCACCTTTTTTAATTGAAAAACATATAGAGTAGCTAGTCATTTAAAAATTAATGTATATTTTTTCAAAGACTTTTGTCATTCGATCGATCGATTACTCTTGAAAAATTAAAAAGATTTTTCTCTATTAAGTTTTCATTAATACAAGGTGATTACAGTTTTGAATAATATGTTTTGATACTATTTTGATTGTTACAATTCTCAAAGGATTAACATAATTTTAACATAAAATCCTTTTTTTTAATCATAAAAGTTGATTGTAACTATAACCTTTTCAGAAATTACTTTAAAAACTTTAAAAAATAATTAACCTTTTCAGAAATTACTTTAAAAACTTTACCAATTATATAATCAACTATATATTTATCATGTAAAACAATAATTAATAATTAAAAATGCTATCTTTTGTAAATATTTTATAATATAAATTTAAGAAAATGTTAATATATTTAAAATATTTTATAAAATAAATAAAAAATTTATCCGTGCATGACATGGGTTATCACTCTAATATTTTAAAAATTTTAAATATTTTTTTGAATTGCAATTATTTTTAATATAAAACTGGAATTAATATAGACTCAAAACTTATATTTATTTTCAATCACACAGTTTTAAGTTCCGTTTAATTTGTTAAAAGAAAATAAACAAATAAACAACATACTTAAAAGTTTTTTTTCCCTTGATTAATGTTAAAAATGGTTGTAATATAGCACTAGCAAGTAACAACATAAATGCCAGTGTAAAAAATGTAAAATTTTGAGGCTCGCATGCAGAATCATGGGGCCACCTACATACTGCTAAAAATATCGTGACAAGACGAGTACATAACCTCATCTTTCGTTAATACTTTAAGTTTACATTACATCATCTTTAATAAGAGTGCTTAAATGAATGATTTACCTTTAATTAAACATTATTAATTTTTTTTGTTGAAGCATATGATAAAACGTTTTTTATATTAGCACAATTGCTTATATAAACATCTATTATTTAATAAATTTATATTATAAAATAAAATATTTTTTAAAAATATTATAAGATCTGTAAAATTAAGTTAATCACTCATTTTAACAATGTTAATATTAGAATAAATTTCATATAAAATATTTAAATTTATATGAAATTTTAAGATTAAAAAATTTATATTAATAAACAACCCATTTAAATAATTATGTATTTAAGATGTTTTTAGTTGAACAATATCTGGTGACTCAATTGCCGTACGTATATGGCTATATAAAGGGAGAGAGTTTGGGATACAAGAGTATCAAGTCAAGAAGCACAAGAGAAGAGTGAAACAATGACTCAATCAGACGTGAATGTATCATCTCAGAATGTTTTTTCGGTTACAGAGAACATACGAAGATCTGCAAACTATAAACCCAACATTTGGAAATACGACTTTCTGCAGTCACTTGCCAGTAAATATGATGTGAGATATTTACACACCTATCCATATTCTTTGCTTAGTCTTATTTTTCATCTACTTATTTGATTTATATGGAAATCAACAAAATTTAACTCCCCTAAACTTTGCTTCTTTTACACATACATATATCTTCAACTTTAATTTTGTTAGCCACATCATTACTTCATAGAGATTTTGATGTCAGAAAACTGAAAGGAATTCTTTTTTTAGAAAGATTTAACAGACAATTTTTTTTTTTTAAAATAACTAAAACTAAAATAACTATAAATAATATGAAGCCAAAAGTTACTTAAGCATCTTCCTCTCTTTTTTGGTGAATTTTTAAACATCTTCTTCCATTAGATTCATGCGTTATTATGTTGACATTAATTACGCGTACTTGTTTCAACTTTTTCAGAACAACTTAATTAAAAATATATTTAAAAAATTATATGACAGTTGTATATTTTTAAAAATAAAAAACAGTGTAAATACTTTTTCACAGAAAAAAAAAAGTAACTTCCAAAATACAATTAATTACAATAATATGCCAAGTAAAAATACCTTTTTAACTTATCAAAATTCACATAAATTAGTTAGATCCGTAACATATATAACTCGTAAGGAGTGATTTATACTTTGTTGCATGATTTAATTTCTACGCAGAAGGAGGAATTCGTTATGCAGTTAAACAAGCGGGTGATGGAAGCAAAGGGTCTTTTTGTTCAAGAGGCAGGCATTTTGCAGAAATTAGAGTCGGTTGATTGGATCCAAAAGCTAGGCCTTGCCAACTACTTCCACAAGGAAATCAATGACTTTCTCGAATCTGTTATTGTCTATGTCAGAAGCAGCAGCAACGATAATCCTAGTAGTGTACAACAAATTTTGCATGTATCTGCACTATGCTTCAGGCTAATAAGACAGCATGGATATCCAGTTTTGCCCGGTAACAAATTGTCTATGTTTCATATATTTGAATTTATTCATTACTGTACGTATACTGCTTGTTAATTAACTAAACTAACTTTTGATTAATTTTACATTTCTCAAACTCAGATATACTAAGCAACTTTTTAGATGGAAAGGGTAAAGTAGTGATGAGGAAAAGCTCATATGCTAAACATGTTGTGGAGCATCTCCAGGCCTCACATTTGGGTTTAGAAGGAGAAGTTTTTTGGATAAGGCCAAAAGTTGTGCAGTGAATTCTCTCCAGGATGCTTTCGATTCTCTCCCAGTTCCATCAACATCAACAAAGTTGTTGAAAGAATGGCCCATGCCTTGGAGCTTCCATCCCATTGGAGAGTTCCGTGGTTTGACGTCAAATGGCATGTGGAATAATTAATGCAAAAAGGAGAAACACATGGACCTAATTTTACTTGAATTATTTGGCTCAACTAAATTTCAACACCATTCAGACCACACTTCAATTGGAGGTCAAGGAGTTATCAAGGTACGTTCATATATTTGTACTGTTTTAAACTTTTAACCATTGTTACAAAAATTAATTACAAGGCTGCTATATATGTTCTGTTTTAAACTTTTAATTTGTCATTTAGGTGGTGGGAGAGAATCTTGGCATAAAAAAAGAGTTGAGCTTTGCAAGGAACAGTTTGGTTCAAAGCTTCATGTGTACAAATCCGTCAGAAAATGGCTCACTAAAGTAATAATTTTCGTGTTAATCATTGATGATGTTTATGATATGCATGCCTCATTTGAAGAGTCATGAAGCCGTTCACTTTGGCGTTTGAGAGGTTTGTTTATTAATTAATATGTAGAGCTTCCAACAAATATAAGCTGCTAAAGCTTATTATATATATATATATATATGTAGCAATTTAGGCTTGTTTATATTATTATATATTTCTGATTATTTAGAAGAATTTCAATGTGTCATTCTCATATGCACAGATGGGACGACAAAGAACTTGAAGTACTTGCAGAGTACATGAGAATTTGCATCCATGCACTTAAAGAGGTTACAAATGAAATTGCTTATGAAATTGGCGGAGAAAATAACTTTCACTTGGTGTTACCTTACCTAAAGAAAGCGGTACGACCATTACAATGAAATTACTACAACCACTTGTCTTTGATTTTTCAAACACAAAACAAAGTAAAAAGCCATAGAAAGGAATGAAACAATTGTTAATTAACTTAATTTCCCGTCTTCATTTTACAGTGGATAGACTTTTGCAAATCATTATACGTGGAGGCAAAGTGGTACAACAAGGGATACATTCCATCTTTGCAAGAATATTTAAGCAGTGCTTGGATTTCATCCTCGGGGCCAGTAATTTTACTCCATTCATATTTTGCTACTATGTATCAAGAAACGGATGCGGTAGACGATTTTTTTACACACACATCAAGATTTGGTCTACAACGTGTCTCTTGTAATTATACTGTGCAATGATTTAGGGACCGCATTGGTAATCTTTTATGCCTCATATTTGTGTTATTTACTATCTCAGTTCTATTTATAATAATCAATTACGTAATTCACTAGTATTAATTAAAAATATTAATTTAATTAATAATAATAAATTTATCATAAATTTGCATATTTTTTTAAAAATGTCATTTTATTAGCATTTTTCTCTCTCTTCTAGGTGTATGTTGATATAATGGCTCTCTTATATAATGAGAGATATTTTAGTTTAAAAATAATCAATACAAGTAACATAATGAATTGGGTCTTATATAAATCAATAAACAAATTTTAAAAAATAAATCTTATAAATAAAAACAAAGATAATATTTTGCATAAAATATTGAATGCTAATGTAGAATAAAATATTTAACAGGCTGAAAGAGAAAGGGGTGATGCTGCTTCGTCAATCCTATGCTATATGAATCAAATTAATGAATGTTTCGGAGGAAAAAGCAAGAAGGTATATCCAAGACATCATACGCGAAGCATGGAAAAAGATAAATGGGCACTGTGGAGTTGCTAATTCGGTGGAGCCATTTCTTACTCAAGCCATAACTGCAGCTCGTGTGGCCCATACCCTTTATCAAAATGGCGATGGGTTTGGCATCAAAGACCGAGATATCAAAAAACATATATTATTGCTACTTGTTGAACCCCTTTAATTAGGAATGTGTATGAAATTTGGATTTCTCTGCGCTAGTCTAGTTTCTTTAATTTTTACTGAGGAGTATAGCTTAATTAATTAGTTGGTAAAATGTGTGAATATTATAAACTTGTCAGTATCATGTTTAATTTTTATGAATAAGAAAATGTTTCTTAAGTTTTTTTTTTTGAAATAGTTTCTCTAGCTGGTACCAAAGACAAAAAATATGAAAGAAAAAAAATAGGCAAACAAGGCAGAGAGCAAAAAAGAATTAGAGAGGAATATTAGAACAAATGAAGAAGGGCTGAAAGAGGAATGCGTTGTAGAGGATTCGAATCCAAGTTTATGATATTATATATATCCCTTTCGTTCATGTGAAATTGTACGCTAAGCATCTAGAATAAAAGCATTTGTGTTAGTATAAAAATTGTATTTGTTTGATATTCGAATAGTTAGAAAATATATTAATCGCAACATGTTTTTATATTCTATCTTCTTCATCATGTCACCATAAACATGTGACACCATACAATTTATTTACTAATAATTTAAATTAAGTCTAACAAAGGATTACAAACTAGTGTGGTCACTTGTACATCCCACAAGTCAAATATATCATAGATCAAATTATATATTTTATTTAGAAAATAATTTAAATATAACTTATATCTAAATATCTAAAATAATTAAATTCGTATTGAAATTTTAGTTATAAAAGTTTAGATTAGTTGGATTCATTATATAAAAGAATAGATTTAAATTCCAAAAAATATGCATATAACAAATTCACTATAATAAACTATGTTTTAATTTTTAGTTATGTTATTATTTAAACATTTACCTCTATTTTTATATCAATACATTTAAATTAAACTTTTATTTCCTTGTGATGTACCAAGAAAAAATACATATTAAATTTTCAAAAAATTATATTGATAAAATAACAATATTTTAAAGACACTATTTTAGAGAGGCAAGGTTTGATCCTCACAAATGCTCTTCATCGTAGTAAAGAGGCAACAATACTGAGGTTGTAAGTATTGTCAACTTTGGCATACTGGTAAGAATACTTTATACTTATGTGCTTCAGCAAAGAGAACGTTTTGAAATGTTGAAATTTGCTCTAACCAATGCATAAGAGGATAGAACTTCAGAACCTCATTTTCTCAAGAGTAGAATGATTCTACATATACCTTAATCTTTGGTTTATAAGGGAATCAACCTAACAACTTTCTTAACTTCTACCTTCACCTCTCTGTCCCATGCTGCTTGTGCTTCAGTACTTGTTCTAACTGCTAAATTCCCTACTAATTTTGATGAAAACTTTTACAAATATATGGTATACATGCATGTAGTAGACTCATGCCTATATTTAAGGACTCAATGCTCCTGTATCTGTCTCTTGAATAGTGCAAAGACCATATTTTTTCACCTATGGTATGTCTTCAACATCTTTCTTAGCATATATATTTATTTTGGTTTCTAGTGCTCTCTTCCTAGTATCAGGTGACACTTGATATTATTTTAAGATATATAACTCCACTCTCCTCCCGGTATATTCTGCAAAAAATATTTGTTGTCCCTCCATGTATGAATGTAGTCCCATTCTTCTTACCTGTTGACTTCTTGAGTCAACAACTCAGATTGGGGTACAGGAAAATGGAAAAGAGGAGTGTTCCTAGAGAATAGAAGTGAAAGAGATTCAGGTTACTCCTAGAGAATGAAATTGCTTCTTCCAGCTTAGATTCTGTTTATATATAAGATATGTTTTGAGTCAGTGTTTGCTTTCTAAACTGTTGATACTAATTGACACCCACCATGCTTCAATTCAATTCTGGCTTGTTCACATAAAATAGGTAATTATACTTACTGTAGGAGGAATAGTTGCTATAGCTAGTTTAGCTTGATCTTTGTTGCATCTATTGGCAGTTTGGTGTATATTTCATAGGGCTTCTGTTTCATATCCTCTGGGGAAGTTGAAACTGCTTTCTGCTGTCTCAATAGCATATATTTTTTGATTTCTATTATTGAGTTAAATCCTGAGTTGAATGCATCACTTGAGAATAACTTGCAGGTATCATCACGAGATCAAAGATAATAAGTTACATGATGAATTGCTGTTGCCACACTTTGACCACAATGATTCTACTACTTCCATAGTTTCCTAATAGAAAGGACCTTTGGAAGATGTCCTGGTCAAGAAAATTTCCATTCTATATCCTTGAGCTTGATTTATAGACGTTCAAGCCTGAGATTGTGAGATATTAGAATACCACAAAGTGAATGACTCGAAATTTTTTGGTTATTTCATTATCTTCATACACGTTCAATGTCTCAAACAGATGCCCATGCTCTTGATTGAAATTAATTAAATTTTATTAAACTCTCTAATACCTAATTCGGTTCCTACTAATAAAAAATGTTAGTATTATTATAATCCAAATCAATATTAATTTTTTAATTAATTATTCAATTGAAATATATTTTATTTAAACAACATTTAATATTTGTATAAGTTGGCAATAAAATAATTTGTTATTAATTAAAAGTTATTATCTACAAAAACAACAACACAAGGTCTGTTGATGTTTACACTTTTTTACTGTTCCCAGAGGTATCCTTCTTCAAGTAATCCTATTCAAGAACTAAAAGTGAGCACCACTCCTTTGGCAGGAATTCAAGCGATCCTATTTAGTATTTAGGAACTACATGTGATCCTACGGTTAAGGAAGAACAAAATATTAGCTCCTAGACAGTTCAACGACAATAGCTCATTAGAATTGACAAATAACATTATTATATCAAGAGATAAGCTTAAAAATTTCCACATTTTCAGGAAACAAATGAAGGAAATTCATCCCAGTTTTGACTTCTGATTGAGTGACGCCACAAGACACGTATCGAAGTTCCCAAATTAACACAAATTGCTTGGTCAGATGACCCAAAACCAAGCTATAACAGACCCAGCAGCTAGACCAAAAACTAAGAATAATACACTCACAATCCCTGCAGTCTCTGCATGCTGCAACTTTACAATTTTAGGAATCAGAATCATCAATACACTGGTTAGGTAGCCATTAGTAAGCCCTAACAGGCAAGTCAGTATCGTCACGGGAATCTCAGTCCGGAAGAATTTGGGACCATGCAAGCAACCTAAGAAGAGAGGGAAAAACAACAATCTTGCTATGCAACCACCTATTGCAACTTTTGCATTCTGTAGGAGGTAAACTGCAGTCAGAGACTTGCCAACAAGATCAAACACATTGTAGCCAGCAATTAAGAGAATTGGATACCAATCCTTAAGAATTTGGGAATGAACATCCTCTGTAATGTAACCAGGAAATATTGCTAGAGTCACAACATAAATGAGCACAATGCCAAACCCGTACCACCTGATTCTCCCCACTATATTCCACACAGTTGACCTCCAGACAGGTCCAGTCAGGGGACCATTGTCTTCATTTGCAGTGACTGTCTCAACCTTAAGTTCCTTATAGTACTTCATCACAGGAAGTTTGTGCACCATGTTGTAGAAAACCATGCATAAGAACACAATCACGATTGATACAGAGAAGTAGAGATTTGCACTCTTTTGCAGGCCAGAGGCATCTTGTGGGTAAACAGCTTTTGTAAATATCCTCAGGGCAGAAACAAGCACTCCTGAAGTTTAAACAAGAGAGAAACATTTATCCACCCGAAGTTCAATAAACAAAGGAATATATCAAAGACTTCTTAAAAAATACTTTGCTTACACGGATACACCAGTACATTATTGTGCTTCAAATTTAAGGTACAAAATACTATAAGTCTATAACCATATCAAACAGACCTCTGCTTATTCTTAATTGGTATATATTGTCTAACCAAGAGATCATTTGATTGACAACATTTTGTCTGTTAGATTATTACTTAATTTATTACCCATAATAATAATAAAAAAAAGAAATGCTTAGGCAAAGGAGACGCGTGACACACAAGTACTAAACATCACACACCTAGGAAACCTTAGAATAAAATTGCTCGAGAATATTATTACCCCCAAAAGCATGCTAAACATTACAAACCTAGGCAACCTTAGCATCAAAATGCTAAAGAATATTCACCCCATGAAATTAGAGATTGAACCCCTGAAGGCCTGAAGATCCCCTGAGTTTAGGAAAGTTATCAGTACATTTATCTATTTACCGTTACCATGTTCATATACCCTAAATAAGAGAATGGCTGAACTGAAGAGTGAATGCGTAAACCGTAATAAGTAATAAACATAACATAAACGCAAACAATGCAAGATCTATTAAACTAACTAACCCCACCACAAGCATTAAATACAAATAAAAAAAAAAATAGAAGTAATAATAGTTACTAATTACTAAGATAGAAAGACGATAGATACCAGAAGCAGCAGTGCCGGCGATGACAGCTTGCATATACCTAACGGGCAACTCGCCGGCGGAGCCAACAATGGAGCCCTGCACCAACGCATCGGCCACGCCGGAAAGTCCAACGGCGCCGGCGGTGAAGTAGAACCCGTTATAAAACCCGACCCGACCCTTTATATAAAAGGCATCGAGGAGGGGAACGACGAGAAGCGAAACGACGAATAGGGCCAATCCAACGTTGATCCTAGCATAGGCGTCAGACTTGTGGCTGTAGAGGATTATGAAGGAGATCCCCACCAGCCCGACTATCATGTAAACCACGGCGAAGATGCGGTCAACGCTGGCGTCAGGGTAGAGATAGGAGAAGTAATCAACGGCGGTGATGAAAGCGTTCCATGGGAGAAGGTAACCGAGACCCAGGGTAAAATACACAATGTAGGCTAAATACCATTTGTCTTCTGGAACGTTGTTCTTGTTCTCGTTGGTTCCTGAAACCGAAGGAAGGAGGAGAGACGATTCCGTGAAAACCATTTTTGCTTACTTTCAGAATTCGAACTCACCCACCACCACACTGATGATATAGGAAACGAAATAGTAAAGTAAAAGTAGTCTCATTTGCTTACCCACACGCAACAGGATTTTAAAAAACGGATTTTTTTTATACTTTTTTTGTGATTGTCACTCTCATTCCCTACTTGTATTTATCCATGGAGATTATTAATAAATGCCAAACTCATCCAAATCAAATACTACTAATAAAATTCATTGCTTTTCTTTTTTGGTCAAAATCAAAGTACTCATGTCAAATGAATAACATGTCTAACCCAAAACAAAATAGTTAGTTAATATTGACCAATTTAATTTTCTTTTTTAGGGTCAAATGGTCAATGACCCCTTTAATTTAACATTCTAATAGGATACGAAATCTATTTAAATACACCCTTAAAAAGAACATTTATATTTAAAAAAAGAATCCCAAATGAAAAAAGAAAAAGAATAATCAGAAGAAGAAAAAGATGTTAAGTATAAAGAATGGCAATGTTTAAGATCTGTGTTTCCTACATCTTTGTTTGAAATTAAATATTTGTATACCATACAAATAATAATTTTAATTCTCATTGTAATTGATGGATGTTCATACTTTCACATGTTACCGTATTTTACTTAAGCATAAAATTAATAAAATAAAATGATATAT
>PYAF01005694.1:341449-353218 GCA_007407185.1 Glycine tomentella
ATTGTAAAAAAGCTTGACACATTTTTACCTCCTTATTTTATTTTTCTGTAAGTTTTATGAAGAAAGTCATCCAAATAATGCCTTAATATTTTATTGAAGAAAGTTCATGTGGTACTATGTTTTCATAAAAACTTATTTAAATCTATTTGGAAATATTTTTAAAAATTATAACACAATTTAACTTTTTTTCTGTCAATTTTTGTTTCAGTCTTTCTCAAACTTATTTAAATTTTGCTTTTGTTAGGGTTATTATTAAGATATTTATCTACCCTTTCATTTCATTTTTATTCTATTATTTTTCTCTTTTTTTTTTTTCTTATTGTTTCTGACATTATCACTTTTACATCTATCTGTTTATTTATGACTTTAGTTTCCTCCAGGCGAGACAGAAAATTTGAACATATGTTCCTTTTTGTTACAACGTTGTTCTTTCCAACGGTACAACGGTAGATGATGATAACGCTATCTACGCAATTTCGTTCCGTCAAACGCCCAAATCCAAACCCTAAATTATCCAAATCGTCGTCTCCTACAAAATCAGAAATTAAATTCCACGCTAAACCAAAACCAAAATCAGAGTCAGAGTCATGGTCTGTTTATCTCATCCTCTCCACCAACCATCCTATCAAAACCTACGTTGGAATTACAAACAATTTCCCTCGCCGGTAATTTGCATTTTCAATTAAATTGTAGTCTAATTGCCATCTTGTCAAATGGGTGCTGGATTTTATTTTATTTTATTACTTTCCATTTGATGTTTTGCATTGCATTTCTGTGATGCGGCGTATCGTGCTTTTTGTATCTGTGTGTCTATGTTTTTTTCCCATTAAATTTAGTCAGTGATCTGAATAGTGTTGGGGTTAGATTTGTTTCCGGGGAAAATTACAATACTTCTGTTCTGTAGTGTAAAATTTCCTAGGATTCTGCTAAGAAAATTGCAGTTTGTGAGTTGTGCACTAGTTAAGTTACAGGTTAACCAATGTAAAAGTAAATCATTATTCAGTAAAAAAAAAATTAAATCATTACTTTCCTTTATGACGTTAATGTGTTGTCATACACCCCGTTCAAATTTTGTTCTTTTGGTCCAGCTTATCTTGTTATAGCTTTTTATTTACCCTCAATTTGATGTGTTCCATTTACAAAGCTGATGTCTGCAATTTACCCTCAATTTAAAGAAATGGATGTTTGATTTGTACTTATCTTAGTTGGTGTAGTTTGAAGCAGCATAACGGTGAACTTAAAGGTGGAGCAAAGGCATCCCGTGCTGGAAGACCTTGGATTTGTGCATGCATCATCTGTGGTTTTACAGACCGAAGTGAAGGTATATATGTCTACTTTTTTGTGTTCTTTTATTTACATCATGGTACTACATGATTGTTTGTCCGTTTTCATAGGCTCAACTTATCTGGAGAAAGAAAATTATTGATTTACTTATATGTTGTAGCTTTTTTTTAAGAAAAAGAATATTTTCCCTTTGATGTTTTTCTATTTGGTGAGTGCTATTTGTGACTAGTCACATGCTAAATCTTGATGCAGTTGTATTGTAATTTCTATATCATATGTGAACTCTACCCTTTATTGTGAAGAAGATATAAAGGATCAAAATGCTATTTAGGTGCTTTGAACGTATAAGTCAATTGGTTTCTGCCTCTATTCAATAAGACCTTCAGTAGGACTTCTATAAAATTATTGGAGGGAGCTAATTGATCAATTTTTATAGTTCCTGTTCTTCCATTGATATAACCTATGATGTTATTCAATTTGACTTAAATCAGCTAGCTTATAAGCTTCGGGTAGTTTATACTTTATAAGCAAGTTTTACCAAACATATTGTAGTGAGTTTCGTCAATTAAAAAAAAATTGTTAAATGTGGCCAGATCTTTAATGTTTCATTCTCCAGTTCCTATTAGTTTTAGGGGGTGATTGCTAAATGCTTGACTTCAACAACATTCCTTATTAATAGAGTGCCTTCTCCTCTACTTAAGGCCAACTCTCCATAGCAATTTTGTACCAAAAGGAGTCAGATTACTCGGCAGTAAGGGTTTTCGGTTGTCAATCCTTTGCATCCACCCTACCCATTCAAAGGACTAATTCAGTCCTCACTCCTCAGGCAGTCCCTGATGTATTTGTGGGTTATCCTGTTGGTTACAAGTGTTACAAACTGTATGACTTTCAGAAAGTGGACTGTTAACTCCTTGACAAGTGTACCAATTTGTCAAAGTAATATTAAACGGTAAGACAGAGTATCGAGTCCACAAGAACTTTGATTGTGCTCAGAGTTTGTATATACCGAATTTTAAATGAAGGAATGACTAAAAACAAATATTTTGCAGAGCATAGTGCAGAAATGTAATCTTTAACAATAAATAAGGATATAAAAGCAGAACAAGATGTAAGAGACAAGAAGAACAAACAATTGGAGGTGGAAAATGATACCTGGTGCAGATTTTTGTAGAAAAGTTGGGTGCTTGGCCTACCAAAGTGTCTCTAGATGCAATGTTAAGGGTTTTTAACCATTCAAAGTTATTTCAACTATTACCTTCATCAACTAAACTACTTTAACCATGATTCCTTATGTGAAAGAGCCTAAATCACTTGATTTCACTCCTAATCCCTTAAAAGCTATACCAAGTAATTTGATTTAAGAATAAAGATGCTTAAATAAGGCTGAATAACACCATTCTATCCCTAGACATGGATTACCTAGAAGTTGCTCCAAGTTCTTAAGGTAAAAACATTTTCCAATGATTAAAACCCTGTAATATACATGTAAATGGGTGATCAAAAACCATAAACAAAACAATAAATATAGAAAGGAAACAATAATATTGAAATAACATTAAATGGAATGTAAAGATTATTACATCAAAGGGTGTTTGGTATACAAGCTCCCAACAATGGGTAAGTTAGTCTATCATAGTCATAAGAAGCTAAAAAACAAGAGATGAAACAAAGAAATGAAAGAAGAAGAGCTTCAAAGTGAGTGTTTTGCTTCAGACGTGCCCTTGCTGCCCACTCCCTCGAAAAGCACAATGCAACCTCTTTTATACCATAAAAAACGCTGCACAATCATGCTTTTCAAAAATCACTGTGTGGTAAGCCTGCACATCCGCGTTTAGCGTACATGCATAGTACAACTGACTTAAGTGATCACGCGCTAAGTCTCCAGACGCGCACTAAGCGCCCTTGCACGATACTGCTGACTTCCGGCTTGGCTTCTCACGTTGAGCGTGCAATGGCGCGCTGAGCGTGTTGCTCCAATTCTACATCAATTTCCAATCCTCTGTTGATGTATCAAAACTCTACAAAAAATAGAGCAAAACCTGTAAATTTACTATCTTTATCATTCTCGAGATAAAAACTCAAGAGAAGCTAAATTTCTATCTTTTCAAGTCAAAAGGAGTATTAAAAGAGAAGAAATTAGATGATTGTTATGTAATTTAAGTGTATCAACTAAGTATGCATAGCAATTATCATGGACCTTCTTTATGCACAGATTCCTCTGTTGATCAATTTCCTGAGTTGGTAATACTAGTCCCTTTATCTGACATGGACATGGCTACTACTTGCACTTCCTGATATCCATCATCAAATCCAGCCAAAGAGTCATACAGTAACCCAAACACTCTCTTGCCTAAGAGATATTGAAGAATCTCAAGCCTTTTAGTTTTAGATACCAACATGAGACGAAGGTATACAAATTAGAAAAAAAGGTGAGGAAATATATTGATAACAGAAAAGATAACAGTTTAACTAATTGACAAGTAACTGAATTACCTAAATTATTTAAGTTATATTATGTGTACTAAATTTAAATTTTCGCAGCTGTAGTAATCTGATGTAGCTAAGTGTTGAGATGAAAAATAAGAAGATAATTACATGTTGATTTATATTTCTCATTTTTACAGTATTAGCCTATGATCTGTTATCATTTTTACATTATTACCCTATGATCTGTTATCATTTTTACATTGTTACCCTATGATCTGTTATCATTTTTAGTATCACAAGTATCTTTTCCATAGGGTTGGCTATTTGATAGCCCCTTTAATTTACTGGTGATTGGTGATTCGTGGAATTTTTAAAGTATTACCCAATTTTATGCTGTAATGACAGACCCTAATTTGTCTATTATTTTTTAATCTTTTGCAATACCTCGAAGCCATCCTTGCAATATTATAATCCAGCTATCTTTTACTGAATTGACTACGATACTCTTCCTATGTAAAAGATCTGTTAAGGATTTCCGCATTGCTAGTTTCTCAAAACTTAGAAGTTGATGCATTTTTGTTTTGTTTTATTTCATCATTGTAGCTAGTGTATTTGAATCAAAATGGAAAACTTTCTCAAGGAGAGCTCCCCGCAAAAATCAAAATGACAATCTCTCCAAGCAAAGTGAAGATCCATCATTCCCACTGCTGCGACACAGACAAGCAGCTCTGAATAGGGTGAAAGGTTCACTGGACTGTGCTCACTTAGAAATTATTTGGCATTTGGATCCATTGTGATCCAACTGCCACAATGTATGTGTTTTGATTATGTGATTGTAATAAGTTCAAATAGCAAAACATAGGTCATATATTTAAGAGAAATATTAACAACACATTTTCTGTTATTAGTTAAAATTTATTAAAAATTACAAAATTATGAGTAGAGTTCATTAAATAAAAAGTGAGATCCATCAAATTTTGTAAATTTTGACAATAAAGAATATTAAAAAGAGTGCTTAGCTAGCATTTTTCTATATTTGATAGTACTAGCAAATTGTATTAGACATTTATTGGTTTTTGTAGTAAGGTCTTTGTATAGTATATGAGTGACGAAAGGTTATAATTTAAAACCAGCTATTGGTAATATGGAGCATGGACTCATGAAGGGAGAATATTGTAGTATTGTACCATATGCATTGATTGGTTCTTGAAGTAAGGAATAAAACGTTAATGTAGCAAAAATACTGATGCAGGGATATGACTTATCTAAAGGAAGTGGTGCACTTTAGAAGTACAATTATAACCGTTCGTTAGAAAATAACGTAACAGTTGGAATTGTGATAAGATTCATACAAATGTATGATAAACTAAAGTAACAATTCTTTTCTACTTATGTTTGGTAGTAATATATAGATACAATTAATATGGTCATACACTTAATTTCTGAATTGGTCGTCTTTTATTTTAAATAGATTAGTTTGTCTAAATTCAATTGATTAAGAAATTCAATTGTGCTTTAATTATTATACATTATTAATGTAAATTTTATTTTTTACATTATCAACCTTTTATATTTTATGATATGTGTGACTTTTATGATAAATAAAATAAAATTCAAACTTTTTTAAAGATGTGACATTTTATAATTGATTGATATATGATTCAGAAAAAAATCTTTACAATGTGAATACATACTCTTGAAAACTTTTTCAAAACTGAATTACCAACTTTTAAAAAACTGAATCAATATAAATGTTCAGTAATTAAAAAAAAGAGTTCCCGCGAAAAAAGTAAAAATCAAATGATCACTTTTGATGTAGTTCTTCCATCTTATTATAATTGGCATTTTAAGTTGTTTTAGACATATTAATAAAATCTAAATAAAATAGAATAATGATTTTTACAAAAATAATTGTATATATCATCATTGATTTATTTTTTATTTCTTATATTATTAATATTACAAGAAATATAAATTAAAAATATAATGAATGTTATATTAAATAATCAAAATGATAATATTTTTCTTCCATTATTATGGAACGAAAAAAATAATATTAATAGAATTGTCATAAAGACACATTTAAATTTTAATAATTCTGTCTTTTCAGTGCACTCAATGCTTTCATTAAAAAAGAAAAAAGTACATGGAAAAACATGAATATTTTTCATTTTATTTCAAAATTACTTTTTCAAAGAACATTATTCAAAATCCTTTCTCGTCGGATTTCACATTATCTGGTGCTTACCATATAAGCAGTGGTGCGTGGATGATATTGTACTTATTGATGAGATCAAAGATAGTGTTAATAGGAAATTGAAATTATGGAGAAACACTTTGAAGTCTAAAAAATTCACGATAAGCAAGACCAAGATGGAATATATGAAGTGTGAGTTTTCGAGAGAAAGAGATGATGATCAGGACATAGTGAATCTACTTGGTTGGTCAAGACGTACATCAGAAAGATGTTTTTAGATATTTGGGATCCATGTTGCAAAAAGGTGGTGAGATTGATGAAGATGTAAATCATAGAATTAGAGTAGGGTGGATGAAATAGCGGAGTGCATCGGGATTTTTATGTGACCGCAAAATTTCCCTTAAGCTGAAAGGAAAATTCTGTAGAACAACTGTAAGACTGATAATGCTATATGGAGCGGAATGCTGACCAGCACATAAGCAACATGAGCATAAAATAAGGGTAACACAAATGAGGATGTTAAGGTATATGTGTGGATATACAAAGATGAATAAGATAAGAAATAAGGATATTCGAAGAAAGGTATAAGTGGTACCGATATGTGAAAAGATGAGGGAGCATAGATTGAGGTGGTTTGGGCATGTTATGAAATGAACACTAGATGCTCCTGTATGAACAAAAGTTTGTTACCAAGAGCTCGATACAAAGAGAGGTAGAGGTCGACGGAAACTTACGTGGGAAAAGGTAGTTAGACAAGATCTAATGGAGTGTGATATAGATTGACATATGTCTTAGGACGGAATGAAGAAAAACTATAAGCTTGTTGGAGTATTAAACTCATTAGTAATTCTATGTTCTAGTCATTTCCTTATTTTAGTTCTTTTTCCCTTCTTTTCTTTCTGCTTCTTTCATCTTTTTTTATCTCTTTTGTCTTATTTTCTCTTTTTTCTTCCCCTCTCTCTTTCCTTTTCTGTCTCATCTACGTTTTATTATTGAGTTCATCTATCACCGACCTCAATTAATTTAGGTTAAACATATTGTGTGATTGATGTTGATATTTTCTGTTAGATTCACTAGTAATTTTTATTATCATCAATAATATTATAAATCTACTACAAGTATTAAAGAAGAATGAGGCATGCATCATTTAATAGGTAATGCAAGTTTATTAAATAAAAAATGAATCGCATAGTAGTTATAAAAGACGACTCATAAAAAAGCTGGGAACATGCATATTATCCCCACTCCCTAAAGATTACTATTATGAAAGATGCCTGAGAATACGGAAGTCAGATTGTTTAGAAGCTGGCCTAAAGCAGCGTATTCCTGAAACGCCTTAACATCAATCTGACACCGTATGAACTCCGGCAGGAACAGGCTAATGCCGGTGGCTAAGACAAATCCGGCGGTCAATGGCCCCGACACACACCTGGGCAACCGGCACCTGGCTGTGAGGGCCCTCTTGAACGCAATCTCCACCGTCAGGCAGATCCCATGGAGGACAAAGAACCACGTCATCCTGAAGGTAGGCTGCAACCTCCCCATGTAGAACAGTATCAACTCATGCATCAAACCAGAAACCACAAAGGTTCCAAACACTGCTGGTAGTGGGGCCCACTTGGGACCCACGACATTCACTGCAGCTTTCAATGTGGGATCGTACACTGTTGGTCGCAGGATGCTGGTGACCATGAGGTTCCATCTCCTTCCCCAGAAGTCTTGCAGTGAGGTTGAGCGCAGTGGATCATTGAACTGTGGCTCCAGCTCCAACCCCAACATGCTTCGAGCCATGGCTGCAACTATCGCTAAGATTATTTCCAACAAGAAGTAGATGTGGAAACAGTACATGCACATAATGACCTTTGTATGAATGAGGTCGCTGTAGTCATAGATTTTCACCAAAGCGCTCAAAGCAAGACCCTTTATGGCATACCGTATAAGTGGGGTACCACCCTGTAGGGGTGTGACGGAAGACAGATTTTGCTTGTCTTGGCAAGTGGAACTGGGGGTATCAAAACGGGACCTTTTGGATGGATCTAGATCTGGGTGGTTTCTACCTGCATTTTGATGAGGTTGAGTATCGGGGTTTGAAGAATGCAATGTTATTGAATCGATCTGGGCTTTGTGAGGTTGATTCTGTTGGATCTTGATGGGGAGGCATGCAACGGCAACAAAACGTGGAAGAGAGATTAATGGGTGAGAGGACAAAGGTCCCATATCGAAAGCATAGAGCACGAGCTTGAAGTTTGCAAGCCAGGCGAGGAAGAATCCGATGGTGCCAGTCAAGTGTACAGAGGAAAAACTGAGAGGAATGAAAATGTACAAGCATATGATGGGAAGAAGAGACACAAGTCTTGTTGTTCCTGGAGGGACAAATTTCCGGATCCAAAAACAGTAGCATAAAGACATCACAACTGAGAACCACACCTTGATCAGATTCATCATGTCACCCTCCGATCCCATAACTGCTCAAGATATTTCCCTCTTCTTATAATGGTAGTGCAATGGAAGTAGTTTGTCTTCCTATCCCCAAATCTTGACCACTAGCTAGCTCGAACTTAGAGTTTTAGAACCACAACGCCCTCCTTGAAAGAAACTTGTTCAATATTTTGACACCCACAATCTATTTCTGAAGGTTAATAGAAAAGGGTTGTGTCGGGACATGAGGGTATTGATACCTTATAGCCTTTTAATAAGAATCTATATATATATATATATATATATATATATATATATATATCAATAATCCACGTAAGCAATTCAAGTTGGGAATGAATTCCTTTAAAAATGAGTTTCAGTAAGCCAATGAATTCAATTAAATGCTTTCATTAAAAAAAAAATTACTGTATTTAGTTTCATGTATTTAAAAACGGGAACTTTTGGATGGATCTAGATCTGGGTGGTTTCTACCTGCATTTTGATGAGGTTGAGTATCGGGGTTTGAAGAATGCGATGTTATTGAATCGATCTGGGCTTTGTGTGGTTGATTCTGTTGGATCTTGATGGGGAGGCATGCAACAGCAACAAAACGTGGAAGAGAGATTAATGGGTGAGAGGACAAAGGTCCCATATCGAAAGCAAAGGCGAGGAAGAAACCTCTGTTGCCAGTCAAGTGTACAGAGGAAAAGCTGAGAGGAATGAAAATGTACAAGCATATGATGGGAAGAAGAAACACAAGTCTTTTTATTCCTGGAGGGACCAATTTGCGGATCCAATAACAGTAGCATAAAGATGTGACGACTGAGGGGCACACCTTGATCAGACTCATCATGTCACCTTCCATAACTGCTCAATATTCAATTGTTGTCAGAGCAATGCAATGCTCAAGTACTATGCGGAATCAAATTCTCTTATCCAAACCCGCAAACCGTGGGAGGTCTCCACTGTACACCAATTCTCAACTTCTCAAGCCTGGAGAATCTGTGAGTAACTCTTGTTAGTTTTAAGGTTAAAGTTTGTAGCTAGCATTAAAAAATTATGTTTATACAACAAACTATTGTTTATATATGTGTACGCGCAAGAGTTCACGAATGTGCGTATTCTACAAAGAGAGAGAATGATCAAGCGAAGAAAAACTAAAATGTACTATTGATCAACAATAATTGACTTTAACTATGTCTTTACAAATATATATACAGTTGCAGTGTAAACTGAGAAATAGAAAAAGCTAGCTAACCGAGACGAACTCTAATTAACTATGAGCAGTTAACTAACTCTGGGAACTAGTTATTCGATAAGTGTGTATGAAATAAAATTTTATTATCTAGTTTGAACTTTGACTACACATTTTTCATATTGTATCATTGTCAGACCAGAAGAAAATGGTCTGGCTTTCGGAATTGCGTTGCGTGCAGTAACTTAAATTTTCAATTTTTTTTTTGTATTAAATTTTCCTATATTTTTTTTTTGGTGAATAGCGCAAGTATTCTTATATAAATTTGAATAAAAAAAATTCTTCCCACTAGCTAGATCTGTTAACTTGTGCGTGTTAAATGTTAAAAGGGTACCTTTGAGTGCCTATTCCCAATTGCGTATGATCCCTCTCCAGCCTCGCAGCTTTATGGATCTCACGGTCGAAAACAAAAGTGAATTAACCAAGTCAAATCATCCTTCTCTTTAAACCTCCTCCCATAACAAATTAACTGTTCCGGCTTTTCGTAATTTGCTGCGTGATATTGCCAATTAATGATTGTCATTTTTTTGAAGTTTCGAATGATTTCAAGGCTGATTACATAATCGACTATTGTCGCTTTCTTTATACCTATATATAAAGATTGGTTTCGTTCAACTTGCACATCGCCTACATACACCTGTTGCTGAAAACATGCATGACTTAATCAGGAAATGAAATGGGTTTCCTCAAATATGATAAGCACAAAAGATGAAACGTGCCATGTTTCAACCAATGATGCTATGTTTTACCTCCAAGAGGTGCCTCTGGAACATTATTACCTGCAAATGATACAATATATCTACATTTCTCTCATTGTGAATTCAAATGAAAAATTTAAAATTAATCATGCAATCCGTCCAAGCCAAAATATATGAGCTAAGATCTTTTGATGAGGCTTTAGGTAATTATCTAATTATATATCCCGTGAAATGAGAAGGATGGGCTAATTTTGAAGTTAATATCTTAAGGCTGAAACAATTCTTTGAGTGTAAATAGATCAATCATAAAAATAGGTCTTGGTGGATTGAAACCTGATCTGCATTATTATTTAAACTTAAGTTTGATTTGTTATCTCTTGAAAATAATTTATTAAAGCTTCAACTTAGTTTACGTGAGAATTTGAAAGACTATATATAAAATCTGATTAAATCAGAAAAAATAATTAAAAATAAAAAAATTAATATAATAAACATGTTTATTTAAGTTATAAATTAATAAACATGATTTTATAAATTATAGTTTAAATAGATCATTATTCAGATTTAATAAACTTTTTTTAAAGTCTATAATTTGATCATTTTAATTAATTTATTTTAAAAATATTTAAATTTAACTATTTTCGTGAATAAATCAGATCACATGAGACTTTAACTAAGCTTAGGCCCATGAACCTCTAACAGCCTATTTTACCCCTATCAGTCACGGAAAAGCCATTAGCCAAAACAGTATGTTTTGAGAGAGCTTGAGACAGAAATTAATTGTTTGACTTGGTTGATTTTTATTGTCAACCCTTTGATACATCCAACGGTCTACAAAGCTACTGTAAATGTAGGCTGTAAAGGGTCTTCCGCTGCAAAGGATCGGAAGTCGAATTACCTCATGGAAATCTGAATTGATTATCCCAAATTCCCAATTATATTAATAAATTTCAAAAACATCAGAGAATTTAGCCATAAAAAAATACTATATTAGAAGGAAGGCAAATAAATCATTGATATTTCACAAAAGATCTGTTTCCTTTACATTAATCTCCATTCCAATCAAAGCAGAGAAAAACCAATCAGTACCAGAATAACACCTAATTGTTGTACACGACTTAATAAAACAGATTCGGTAGCATTTTAGGACATTTCCCTCCTTTTGTTTACTCTTGAAAGTACATGAATTCATTGTTACTATCAGGTAAAATTAATAAGGATTTTTTTTAAAAATTCTTAAATTATTAATTTTAAATTAATTTTTCCTTTCAGATATCAAATATTTATTTTAAGCTTTATATTAAAATTACATTTTTAGATATATTCTAAAAAAATATATTAGTCAATTATTCATAGTGTCAAATCAATTCATTTTATATTACAAATTTCTAGTTTCCAAAATCTCAACTCCACTACTTTAATATATTAAATTAAAGTGCAATGACCTAATCTCTTTTCTTTTTAAAGAAAGCACATATCATTTTTTATTT
>PYAF01005694.1:362390-428389 GCA_007407185.1 Glycine tomentella
CTAAGTAAAATTGTTAGCAACACATTTTTTAACAATTTTTTTAAACATGTTTTTACTATTGAACGAAATTTATTAAAATTTAAAAAATTATGCATGAATTTTTATTTAATGAATTCCATTTGAGTAATAATAAAGAATGTATTAGAAATAGTATTTTGTTAGTAATCCTTGCCTATTTATTTATTTATATAGATAGATAGAAAAATTCTTTGAACAAATAATGTTCTATTTACCATTAATTTAGTTTGAAATACATAATTCACTAAACTTTTAAAAATAGATGCACGTTTACTCTTTTTTTGAGAGAAGATGCACGTTGACTTATTCACTTTAATAATAATTTTATTATGTTAGTATTACAAAAAAAAAATCTTAGTTTATTCTAATACAACTTTAAGAGTAAGACTATAAACAGGGGTAAATGACAAAACAAGTGAGGTTTTCGGTTACTTTGACACTTCTGTTTATTCGAAAATTGTTTTAACAACAGCTTTTCTAGCTATTCTATAAAAGTTTGCTGTTGGGTAGTGAGCCCTGGTGGTTGGAATGAAATCAAATCAAATTAAGTCATCTTTCTTAATATTATGTTTGATCTTAAAAAATCCTTGTTTTGGCCTATAGGCTTTTGGCGTTCTTAAGATGTACGTGGCATAAGATCAATCAACATTGCATGTGTTGGTAACCCACGTTTGATTCTCAAATTAACAATCACCCCCTGGTACAAAACCGTCCATTTTGTTTTTCTAAGCGTCCTTATCTTTTCGTTTATATTAATCATTGCAATTGCCAAACCCAACCTTTCATCATGAATCTTAACACTCACTCCATATCCATCTATTACTTCGAAGATTTATACATTTAGCACCTACCATTATGTCTTTATAATAAGTAAGCGTGTACTCAGTTTTTATTTTCCCTTTTTCTTTTTTAAACTGTTTACCGTGATTATTTAGTATAAAAGGATGGGATTTATCCATACCAATTTTATAGGATAGTAAAAGTGAAATTCTTTTTAAGTAAATGATACAATTTTTTTTCCACCCTAAAATGATACAAGTGATTTTGGGATACTTATGGATCTAATTAAATGCTTTCAAAGTCAACTAGACTTAACTTTAAAATAATTAGTCTAACAAAAGTGATACAATTAGGATTTAGGCATAGAAGAGCGAATAAAACATTACTTTAGCTCTCCACCTATTCTCTTTCCTGTCAAAGAACAAATTTGGAGTCGAAGTTTAAGAAAGACGAGGATGAAAATTTTCAATTAAATCTCATCCCCAAACATCACTTTGTTTAAATTCTTGTTTTAATTATATATATATATATATATATATAAATGAACCATATATTTATTATATTTTAATTCAAATAATATATAATTAATAAATAATAAGAATCTTAAAAATAAGAAACTTGAGAACTAAATAATATTTTTAGTAAAATATGCAATTTAAATTTATTATTATTTTTATAACATTTTAAATTATTGACTGTTATAATAAATATATTTTAAGTCATTATAAGAAATGAGAGAGTGACAAAAAAATTCTATCCTACAAACATATTATAACTAAATTAATGATCATATTATGAATATTCCAAGACTCATCAATATTTTTTTTTGGTGCAGCTCAGACTCATCAAGATACCATTCAACCAATGTATTTGCCTCCTGCTATCCTTATCCTTTGGGCCAACAGTCATTCGTCATGCCAGGACAAAGAGATAATAGTGGCATGGAGGGATTTCTAATGAAAAATGGGGCTATTATTACTATGCTTTTGCTTCTGTCTTCCTTTTCATGATGGCATTCGAGTGGACTTTTTTACACCCCCTTCTGTTGAAAAAATGGAGGGATTTTCATGAGGGTGGACACTTTTTTAACAAGCATTTCTGCACATTATTTGTATATTGCACGTATAAACAAATTAAATTAATTGCATCAATAAGATTTTCTTAACACTGATTGGTAAGAAACATTTTCCTACCTCAATTATGTTGATAACCCTTAAAACTCATTTTGGGTGATCAGAATTCTACTTTCTGTGTCGTACTACATTTCCCTCTGTTCAGTGTTAACTGTCTCGGGCCATTTCTTTTTCCTCTTCATTAGAGGTACTTTTTCATCGAAGGCTTATGAATATGGTGAGCAACTCTTCAGTCTATAGATCAATTCTCTTTACTTACACGTAGGGATGGTAATTTTGAAAATAAAACACCATACGTATTCTTTTAATTATTACATTAATTATCTAATTGTAAGGAAGCTTAAAATTGGCATAATTTAACTTATCACAGCACAATATAACCAGATTTTATTCTTCAATTAGAAAAACCGAAAAAAATCAGTATACACGACAAAAAACTGACATGGCATCACAACAATACGTGAACGTAGTACACAAATCTAATTATTATTCATAAAATTATCTATGAGTAAGCCAATTAAACTATGCCACCTTAAATGGTTTGATTTTGAGTTTCACAATAATAACAATGCAGACAGCAAGTCCATTTGAAAGGGCAATATTCGATTTTTAAGAGGAACAGGCCAAGTCCAAGTCTATACCTAGAACCCTTCAATAGATTGAATACAATAGTTCATTCTTTTTTTATGACTCAAAATTGCCCTTATCAGAATTCTGATGTTTCCTCTTAAATTTAAGTTGTTCTGTCTGAGAGATCAAGATCAGTGGAACCAAAAGACAATTAATTAATTTTATATTTCGGAATTGAATAGCTGTAAGCTGTTACCCAAGAAAATGACTACACAGACGCCAAGTTATCTTCACTCTGTCAGCCATTAGTGCAGGCAAAATGGTTTGTAGTACAGACAATGGCATCCACTACGAAGATAAATACGAAGTGTTGTTTCATAATCCAAGAAACAAGAACAATGAGTGTCTTTTACCGTTTAACTGTTAGCTTCAGGTGAGAAAATCTATATTCCTTTCCTTAGATTAAGGCTTTACAGCTCAGAAACTAACTTGCTACATATCTCTCTCTTTTGAATTTATGAAGTTGTCTTGTGCGACGGATAGAAAATTAGTATAATTAATGAATATTTGACTCAAGACCCCTTATTATTTTTAATATAATTAATTTCTACAACCATGTATATGCTGCAGCAATTAGCCCAAGACTCCGAAATTATTATAGGAATCTTGTGGTTGGAGGTTGTTTTATACCGTTTCTTTTTGCCTTTTAGAAAAACTGTACTCTTAGAATTAATAAATCACTTTTTTTTTTCCATAGAAGGGAAAAGGGTTATCATGGAATGGAAGCTTGGTTCTGCAAAGGCCGATAAAAAAGTCAAAAGGCTCCAAAAATTTCATCAAGAGTCAGTTCTTTTGTGTCTGTACCTAAATGACATCTTTAGGTGAATTGAATCACTTTTATATGAGTTTCCAATGAAAATCTTTGTAGCAGTCTAGAGATTTGCAATAATGTCTGATTCGTTGGACAAATTATATGGAAGAAAAAGAGGACCAAATAATTATAATGAATAGAAACCTAGCTTTCTTAAAAGGGTTAAAATAAATTTTTGAAGATTGTCGCATATGGCTATGTAGAATGAAGTCCTCCCATCAACTTTGATGAACTTCATGGAGTTACACTAACACAATACACATCCATTCCCATTTTTGTATTCTGGGCCTCTTGAAGCTGTAATTATTTGTTAGCATATTTTCCAAGAAAAAAAACAGTAACACCTTATAATAATTGTCATTTCAGATTTTATTTATACAAATCTAGAAAGACTAATAAATACATGAAAGTATAACAATTTTATAAAAGTAACTTATTATTAACCTTCTTTGCTTGAAACAATGTAATACAAATACACAATAGCAACATTCTAAAATGTATTTTAGGAGTATAAATGAAAAAGAAAAGTAATCAATAATATAATAAAAAGCTAAAATAATACTTATTTTGAAACTTATTTTTTTTATATATATTTTAATATGACATGTCTTATGAGATGAAGGGAGTATAAGATCAACGATGTTTGATGTTGGGAAGTTAGTAATTAAGAAGGATTGTTGAGAAACAACAATTAATTACTCCGTTTTTTTATGTCAGCTTTTTTAAAAGAATTTTTGTTTATATTTATCTGTATTTTCAAAGTTTAAGTTAAAATTAGTTACTTATTTTTATCAATTATATTCTTACTTCTCATATAATTTTTAATTAATTTACACATTTGCAAAAAATATGTATTTATCATAGAATAGAAATAAAAAAGTACAAAAATGTATTTTATGTACAATAATAACTTCAAAATTGATTTTTTAAAATATATAGTTAGGTTTTAAATAATTTGCATCAATAATTTCACCTAACGAGGAAAGACTTGGTTAATGTGGTTTTGTTGTTTGAAAAAGAAAAAAAAATTATATAAAGATTTATTTATTTATATTTTTTCACATTTCTTTTATCCCTTTTAGAATTGGGACAACATCTATTTCAAGGTTTAGATCGGACCATTTTCCTTCTGCTCACGTGCAGCATCCAAGCTGTCACGCCCTTCTTTATGAATTATTGAATTAATACGAGACTCAAAATAATTAAATCATGTGTTATTATTTAATTGTAGAGAATTTGTTGCATAGTTAAGGAAGTATCAAGTATGTTAAGTGGTCAATAATTCTTATAAGCTTCCACAAGCAGTCTAATCTTAGGCTTACCTTGTGAAAACTTGAGAGAAAAAAAAAAGAAAAAAAATATGAGAATGTCTTTGTTATCCATACTGATCCTTAATGATATTGGATATTGAATGTTGTAATAATTTTATTTATAGAAAAATGTTAATAATTAATATATTATGTTAGTCAAAGAATTTAAATCCATCATCTCCTCATTACTCCAACCCTTATGTCCTTTCCTCAAAACCACCTTATGACTCCCTTGAATGTTATGATATTTATGAGACAATCATTCTCAAGTTAAAAAAGATTACTTTGAAATCAAAAGATTTAGCATAGTTGGTTGAACATGATACTTGAATTGTTGTAAATCTCTTAATATTTGTTTTTTATTCCTATAAATAAACAAAAATATTACTATGTACAACCTTGTATTAATTTATCAATGCAGTTGGTAATTTTTGACTGCATGTTTAAATGATGTGGTGGGTAACTGGGTGTGTCTTCTATAAATGAACTTATTTTGTTGATGCGGACTTGAAAGAGAATCCTTCTCCGAGTTGGTTGGCGATAGAAGAAGTGAGATAAAGGTGAAGTAAGCTTCTTTCTCAAAATGGTTACCACTTCCCTTAAAATACTAGAAGGTTTTGTCTAAAATCACAGATGTTCGAAAGCTCTAAGCTTTTGCATTTTTCTAAAAAAGCAAAGGAATATACGTGAGTCCTTATTTACAAACTAAACATAGTTGCTTACATGCAGTGCAACAGAGCTCAGAGAGAAAGTACAATACTTGCTACTCAGGATTCCTGAGAGATTCTTTGGGAGAAAACATAAGGACAAATCTTGACAAATTTAAAAATCTTGAAGTTGACTTTTCCAAACGAAAACCACAGACACATTTAATGACATTATTTAAGCCCACATATTTGCTTAAGATAATTGGGATTAGGAGACTTAATGCTCAGCATCATTGCCTCCATCGGCCACATCGACTTTTTTGTGAGATTTTAAGGGAAGGAGTCAACAATTGATTCAATTGCGGAGAGTGAGACCATGGATAGAGATAGTGATCCAGGTTGCCTTAAGCAGTCCTTTCTGTTTTCTTCTCGATGTTCAAACCTTCAAACTAGAAAAGCATATTTAAAACAAAAATGTGGCTGCTCCCAAGTAAGGCCCGTACCCAAGTGCCAAAGATATGCTTTGTTTATAGTTCAATTAAGATTAATACAGAAATTAAGAGCATGAAACAATTAAAAATATTATGTCAGTGAAAGCTGAAAATAAAAGATATACAAGAATTATGTCACAGAAAACACAGAAAATAAAAGATGTTCAGAATATATACCAAGATGTTCAGAAAACAAAGATACTTGCATCCTACTGAACATGAGCTCACATTGGTATTTTGAAAGGCATACAAAACAGAACAACCAACTTTTACTCGGCTTCTAAACCTGAAATAGAATATATAGCACAATCTGACACTGCTACAGAACACAACAATTAGCTTTTTACTCTGCTTTTAAATCGGAAATGGAATATATATCATAATCCGACACTGCTACAAAATAGAAGAATCAACTTATGCTCTGCTTTGAAACCTGAAATGGAATATATTCCACAATCTGACTTCTCAGCACCATTGGGGGGACAATGGTAAATCTTGGTATAACTATGCATGCTTCCTACATGATACAGTGATAAAAAAAATAAAGCATACACTAGATATGGAGAAAGTGGTATAACAGGAAAATAAATAAATAGAAAAAACGCATGAATCTTATATTCTTACCCCCAAACATTTAAAAAAGAGACTAAACAGGAAGAAAAAAAAAAAAGACTGAACAGAAAAATGGAGTTTGGCTTTAAAAGTATACCTTGTCTCTTATATTCTTACCCGAAAGATAATCCTACTACAGAATACATAAACAAATATCAATTTTATGCTCAACTTTCCAGTTTAAAAATGTCAGAAGAACAACAAAGCACTTAAACAAAATCCACCTTGGATATAGAGATGCACGAGATGAAATTTACACTTCAATGAGCTAATCAGATTGAATTAACAACAAAGCACTTAATCTATATAGCATGGCCAATCAGATTGAGTATATCCAGAAAAGCCACAAAATTAAAGATATATGAAAAGCTACCCAAAACAAATGAGAGGGAGCTCTGATAGATTGACACACCTCTCTCTATATATGGAAAACACAAGTCACTCATTGCTTCACTCTCAAACATCAAAGGATAAATGAGCACGCAGACCAGAGACACAGCAGAGATTAAATTTTGCCATACTAGTAATGTTGGGAAATTGAGTATTAGGGAGATTTATACCTTGAGTAACTAGGGAAGTGAATAAGACATCACACTTTAATCCAAAACCTTAAGGTTCATATTTATATGATGTTTAACTTGTCTATTTCTATCCGATGTAGGATTTTGACTCACACTTGTACTCAGTGGCAGATCTAGGACCCTAGGTCAATGAAGGCAATTTATTTAAAAAATAAAAATTAATTTTTTAAGTTAAATATTTAAATAAAAATTGAGAATAGTGAGTTTAAATATATAAATTAAAAATATAAAATATGAAAAATATAAAAACATAACATTAGTGGGTTTAAATATAATAGGGAGGCAAAATATGAAAATATTAGATAATTATATGTAATTTTTTTAAGTGAGGGAGTGTATATACACACTTTCACTTATGAATAGATCCGCCACTGTTTAGGACCTTGAGTTAGTGGGAACAAATTATACAAATTGAAATCAGGATGTTCAAATATATAAATATAGAAAAAATAAAATACAAAAATATATGATTTTACTTAAAAAAATTGTAAAAAAAATATTTACTTGTGAATTTTTAAAATTAAGGGGATGCAAGTGCACCCCCGGCCTTAATGTAGGTCCGCCAATGCTTGTACTCCAACAATCCCCCCTCAAGTGTGAGTCTCTTTCACATGGTAACCTTCCCCGGTCGAGCGGAAGTCACAATTCACAAATAGTGGCTCTTAGAGCTTATACTCTAGTAAACTTGTACCGCCGCAATACTTGCGGGACTCACTGTCTGGCCTCCATGCATGGATTCACCCATCAGGAAGACTTTCAACACAACGGATCTCCAAGTCCATGGATCCACAAACGCCTTTTTACGTGTCTGAACCAGTCATCAAGTCGAATCGTTGACTCTGATATCAATTATTGGGAAAAAGATACCAATTTCCCCTTGCAGAACCAACAAAATAAACTTGAATCATATTAACACAACATGTAGGTCTCGTGAGAGACGTTATAAGCTTAATAATGATGGATAAGAATTAATAACAAGATGACATGCATGCCACACTTTCCCTCTCCTACTAAATGGGGCAACAAGAAAACAGGCAACTGACAAACACAGATCTTGGTGGACAACATTAATACTTAGAAGAGTGAGAAGAAGTGCTGGCTATATTTGGTAATGAACGCAATTAAGAATTCAGGTGGTCCAAACAAAAGCCATGCATGCATGTAATAAACATGGTGTTTGAAATTAAAGAGTACACGATCCTACCTCCATCAGTTCCTAACTAATGTAGTATCAATTGAATATCCCACAAACATGATAGGCTTTGAAATTACAAAAGACATGATACTACCTTCATCGGTTCCTAACTATGATATAATTAATAGAATCCCACAAATTGACAGAGGATTTGAAATTACGAAAGACATGATACTACCTTCATCAGTTCCTAACTCATCAATAGAAAATGTTTCATTAGGGTAAAACACTATTCACAACTCGGGAGGGGTTGGTTAAGGTTCTGATGCATGTTCACGTACGAATCAGATTAAATCCATTAAATTGATTAAAAGAATCCAAATTAACCCGTCTATTTATTGATTTTCAAGGGTCACCAATTCAGTTTAATTTGATTATTACTGGCTTGACTTAGGCCTTTCATTGTGAAAAACATTAACTCTTGGATGAATTGAAGATGACTTTTATCTTTTTTATCATTACTTGATTTACCTATAAAATTGCCCTGCTATCCAACATTAGTTAATGTTTTTAACTCAAGTTTCAATATTTGTCAGTATTTTCATCATGTCTTAATTATATATTTCATTAACTCTTAGATTATTTGAAGGATGATTGTATCTTTTTATTCCGTGCTTTAGCTATAAAATTTCCCTGTTATACCACATCAATTAATGCTTTTAACAAAAAATGAATACGAATAATTTTTTCCCTCTATTATTTTTTCTTATTTGTAGTCATAATACTCATTCATGTTGCATAAAAAAAAATATTCATGTTATTTATATATATATATATATATTTACATCTAATAATATAGTATTCATTAACAAGTTATGAGATCTGCATAATACTGTGGAAGTATTTCTCTAAACACACCCATATATATATATATATATATATATATATAGAATATTATTTTAAAATTGCATATGAGAATCATCTTTCAATTGGAGCATTATATGAGATTAAAATAAAAAATTATAGAGGAAATAATACAACAATATATTTGGTAAAAAAAATGTTTAAATCGTTTAATTTTATAAATAAAACTAATATTTTTATGAAACACCCACTGCAACTGGGTTCCTTCCGATCTATACAAGAGAAGCATGTGGTGGCCTGGTTCATAATGAAACTGCTAACTCAATAAACCACAGGTATCTTAATTTATTATCATTGAAAAAATATTTTTTAAGGCCAAGCTAGATGCCCGTCGCAGGTAATACAGATAAAAACTAGGTCCGAAAAGTCAAACTATTAAATTAATCTATCTCTATTCTAGTAAACATTAATTAATCTCATAATTTTTTTTAAAGAAAAATGTTAATTAGTGTCCTAGATAATGGTTAAAGAATTAAGTAAATTGGTTAACAGATTTTTTTTATATAAATAATTACATTTTTAATATTTTTTAAAATAAACAATAGATTTAAACGTCATCTATAATGTAATGTTATTTTTTCTTAATGCCGTATAAAATTATTTAATATTTCTTTCAACGATTAAAAATATTTAATAAATTATGTTAAATTAATCCTTCTTGATATTTTTAATACAGTTAGAAATTAAAATTTAAGAAAGCCCCATGTTCATCCATTAATATATTTGAAGTCTACATTTTATTTAATAAAACAAACTTGCAATTCACTGCACTGCATAGATGGAAAAAGCATGGAAAGAGGCGAATTGTTAGCAATGTGTGGTCTGCTGTTGCAGCATAAAACGGCGTAGAGCTTCATCCTCTGCTCTTGCACACTAAGACACTTCTCTTCCTTAGAACCCCACTTCTTAGTTACACATCCACATTTGCTTGACTTGTTTAGTGGTTGGTGAGAATGTCAGAGACATTCATATTCACACTTTCTCTGGTTATGCTATGTGCTGCTTCAGCTTTTGCAGCAGTTCCACACAGGTTGCCAGAAGGTGATGCTCTCTTTTGATGCCCTTTCATATATTCTGATGACAACATTATATTAAGCATTTTCCATTATAATGTGTTAGTGTGCTTTGATTCTGATACTGGACATATGTTACAATTTTCACATGTAATGTAACATGTTGTGCTTGACAGTTTACCTCAAGAATGGTGACTTTGAGGAGAAGCCAAACCCTAAATACCTCAAGAAAACGAGACTGATTGGGAAATATGCTCTTCCAAAATGGGAGATCAGTGGTCATGTTGAGTATGTCTCAGGGGGGCCACAACCTGGGGGTATGTACTTCCCAATTAGTCATGGAGTGCATGCTGTGAGGCTTGGAAATGAGGCCTCAATCTCACAAACCATAAAGGTCAAACCTGGCAAGTGGTATGCTCTAATTCTAGGAGCCTCAAGGACTTGTGCTCAAGATTAGGTTTTAAGGATCTCAGTGCCTCCACAATCTGGAGATGTTCCTTTGCAGACCCTTTATAGCCTAAATGGTGATGTTATCGCTTGGGGTTTCCGACCTATTTCTTCTGTTGCCAAAGTGATACTCCACAACCCTGGAATTCAAGAAGACCCTGCTTGTGGTCCACTCTTGGATGCCGTTGCTATCGCAGAGTTCTTCCCTCCAAAGCCTACAAGAGGTAATTAAACATCACATTACTTATTTGATATGTTTGCAAAATAATGTCAACTTAATTTGTCAGATCTCGTTGCCTTGCTCTGTTATCACTTATAAGATGCAACTCACTTTTCTAGTGTTTTCCAAATCCGTCCTTGGTAAAATCATGTGTTACACTAGACAGTCCAGATAAATGACAAATTATTGCATGGTCTACACCACCGTAGTTTTGGTTAAACTCTACGTGATGCATAGTCGAGTTTTATTAACCTTTTCTCGTATATTGAAAAATCTGCTTACATGTCATGTAAAATTTAGTCAACATTATGGACATGCGATGGTTTAGAACCATTAAGTGTCCATAGTCTTGGTTAATCTTTATGTCACATGTTATCGAGTTTTTCAATTTACGAGAATATCAATTATATGTTTTCTCTATGCCTTGCTTTGGGAGTTGTGTTTTGCTTATTTGGGTGACTAATAAGACTGCATACAATATGATTTCTTGCAGCTAATTTGGTTAAAAATCCGGGATTTGAGGAGGGTCCATTCCCTATTTTCAACACTACAAATGGTGTTCTTCTTCCTCCCGAGCAAGAAGATTATGTGTCTCCACTCCCTGGTTGGATGATTGAATCCCTCAAAGCCGTGAAGTTCATAGATGCAAAGCATTTCAGTGTCCCATTTGGACAGGGAGCAGTAGAGCTTATTGCAGGCAGGGAAAGTGTCATTGCCCAAATTCTTAGAACAGTTGCCAACAAAATTTACAACATGAAGTTCACAATTGGAGACGCCAGAAATGGTTGTCATGGATCAATGATGGTTGAAGCGTTTGCAGCAAAAGATACCCTCAAAGTTCCCTTCAAATCTGAGGGAAAGGGCAAATTCAAGACTGTGAGTTTCAAGTTCAGAGCGATTGAAAACAGAACAAGAATCACATTCTATAGCTCTTTCTACCATACAAGAATTCATGACTACGGATCTCTTTGTGGCCCTGTTATTGATCAAGTTATAGTGTATCCTGTCGCCTGAACACTGCTTTTACCATACCTAATACTAGTGATTTATAGTTTGCATTGTATGTGAAGATAAAAAATATTCTGTCGGTCTTGGTGACTAAATTTATCCTTTCCTTTTCTTCCTGTAACACGTGAGAATTTTAATAAAATGATGTTTTGGAGTATGGACTTCCTCGAAGAGTATACTTGCACACGTGACCAATTAGTTGCATAGCCTTGTCCATAATCAAAAGTACAATTTGTATTACCACAATCATTCAAAACTTCCTAGTGTGACGTTCATTTGTGAGTCATTTAGGCTAATTAAGAATGCATGGATAATGGATGTCTCATGTCTAACGTTCTGTTCAAATATATACCTGCTCTAAGTGGTGACATTTCCACCTAATAAAATGAACTCATGAGCCATTTCATGTTCTCAACCCTCAATCAATGTATAATATATAGTGCATATCTTACATAGAATATGATATATTTTTACAAGCTGTTTACGGAGAGCAAACCTTTTTTTTTTTTAAACTTATTTCAATGTGCGCACACAGACACAGACTAGTTAAACATGTTTGGTACCTAATGATTTCTGGTGACACTTTAGATGCTAATTGTTATCGAGGTTCTTTGTTTTGTAATATGAACAAAATAACTAATATTTTCCCTCCGTGCCTCCCTAAACTATCAAACGGGAAACAGGGATCGGATATGCATGTGCTGAGGCATCAATAACATAACATTAACATCTAATGCTAGTGCTAGAAATATTTTATTTTAAGCACGCAGCTTCAGAAAACGTAATAGGGCATGAGCGGAGACATTGCAGGAATTGAAAATGAAGTACGGAAAGATCATAAATGCGTACTTGTGACCAAGCATGTGACAAAAGAAGCACAAAAAAGTTAGATCCAAGGGAGACACCTCCTATTCTGGAATATTTTAAATACAGTCAGATTAATGACTAAATATTTAAGTAAATTTAACGAAAAGATAATTGAATGTATGCACTTAGGAGTTATTCCTAAAAAAGTATATAATTGCAGATGGGATTTTGTCACCATATAGTTCTCAGCATATCAGGTTACTTTTTTCTATCACCTTTAAGGCAACCCATCTTTCCTCTACCACTGATGTGCATATGCACAATCTGAGACCACCAAACTTGAATTGAAGTGACTTAAACTGAGGATGAATCAGTTATAGAGTTCTTGGGATCAGCTACATGCCTTATGGATGTGTGAGGAGCTGATTCAATTCAGAGTTAACGTCAAACTAACTTTAATTAACTGATACAGGGGAATAGGATGTGGGTCATGGGAATAGTTTATCTACATGACTACACCCCTAAAAAAATAGGACATTGCTTTTATCTTATCATTATTCACAACTATTTACGACTGTTTACAATCATTTTATTCAAATACTATTACCTTCCCATCTTATCACACATGAATTTTGGAGATGCATCTAGAATTTCAACTACAATATCTTAATTATGTGGATACCTAAGAAAAGAATATGCTAGATGTATAGATGTATAGGTATTGGGATCAATAATGATGATCATTAATCTGGGTATCAAAGGCAGAGCTAATTCTTGGTATGTTCTGACACCATTCTAAACCTCATGAAACAATCTGAAAATTTCATATTCATGGTGCCAATCTTTCTCGGCCTACATAGTGATTGAGATAGTTAACAAGTTTAGGTTGCACTTACGTTTTAGTATACAAAACGATTTCAAAAGCTAAGAAGTTGATAACAGATCTATAAAGGGAATAATCTTCTATGACAAACTCTAGTTAACTATTCAAGTTCTTTGTCAACAATTAAGTACAGTACACCAATCCTTCATTATGTGTTCTTCAAATAACCGAAATCGTGGTCTCAACCCTCAATCCGTTTAAAAATGGGCGAGGGAGAGCAAGCAAATTCACACGCAGTAGGTAATCTTAAGTAACCACTTTTATGAATAAAAAAAATAATTGTCATGGAAAGATAGCAGCACTTTTGGAGAACACTTGTTTCAGCTCAATAAAACTGTTGTCTAAAACAAGGTCAGATAATTACAATAGTAATTACACGGCAGCGAAGCCAATCAAGTACCCAACTTTTGGGTACTCAACTCAAACGGGTCCAATTAATTTCAAGACCTTATCTTTTCCCTGATCAACTAACCCTATAAGCCACCAGTTTCAAAGACCTAATTTTTCCACCTTGTGCTCCAAGAATTCTTCAATTCAACCTCAAGAGACCCAACACAACCCAATTTGCATTTGCAGTGATTGATCTTCATTGTATTGTAATCGTCCACTTTCCTAAACCCCTCTTTGTTGTCGGGTGTGGCAAAAGCAATAACGTGACGCCGAGGGTGGGTGCCCATATGGACAAAAATCGAAATTTCAATGCTTTCATAGCTGAAACGCAAGTTAGAGTGAAGGATCTAATCGGAAATAGTGTGATCGTGCCAGCAGAGGAGCATGGCTATGCAGCGTCCGAAGATGTAGAAGCGCGTCTTCTGCTGCTTTGCAACCAGATAGCACCGTTTTCGAAGGCTTGTTTTCCGGCAAGATTGGGAGAGAGTCATGCTTAGATACCACGATGAATCAAACTCAAACTCAAACTAAAACCTTTGACGAGGTTTGGTTTTTGCACTTTGCAGAGAATGGTTACATTAGCAACCGTCTCAGCTTGTTTTATAGAATAAGTTGGGGTCCACTCGTTTGTTTAGTAATACTCCATCTCTCTTTTGATCTTCAACTTGCTGTGGGGCCCCACTTTCTACGTTAATGTCAATTCACCATGCATTATGTTGTTCCATTTTCATGTCACAATCACAATCTTATACTACGCTCGTATTGTATTATACTTTACGCGTATCAGAAAATTAGGCCACAATTTCCAAACGCTATTTTAACAAGATATTTGGCCCAAAATACTTCACAGTTCACACATATTAGTCTCTTTTTTTTTTTCAATAAATAAACTCATCCAATCGGTCGCACAATACATGAAAGAAGAAACAGATACAAACACATCAAATTTTAAGATAAAGAATTTTATTGCTTATAATTATTTTATGTTACTCGAACAAAATATTATTTCTTACCTTCAACTAATAATTTATGAAAGAAGAAAAATACCATCATTCATTTTGAATCCACTAAAAAACGCTATTATCGTTTAATATAAGTAAAAAAAAGTGTCATTATCATTTAATGGAAGGAAAGCTAAGAAGAAGTAAAAGAAAAATTTGCATGCTTTTTATTAGATGCATTGAGTTCATACTGGTCTAGAAGGAATATATATGTAGTCAGCGGGAAGGACAAAGAGAAAAATTCAAAATGGTCAAAAAAGAGGGAGGAGAAAGTTGCATGGATGACAAGGACGATTCCATAACCGATGGATTAAATTAGGAAGAAGAGTAGATAAAATGAAAAAAAAAAATAGAAGAATAAGAATCCGTGTGCTAGCCATAGTATGGAATATGGATGGTGTTACGAAATTTCGTTTCCAAATACAACCCCCGCTACTACACAGGTGGCATTTATTGTCCTTACCCAATCACGTTTTTCTCAACAGGAAAGAAAAGGTTTGACTGTAGCAACTATCAGATGCAAATGTAGTATGTGGCCACTGGTCACTTAGGCGGCAGAAAACAACATGTCGGCTAGTTTATTCGAGATAAGATTGAATTATTGAATATGCCTAGTCACCCATCAAGTCATCAACCCTTCTGCTTCTTCCCCCACCTTTTCTCCATTCAAAAAACCTTATACAATTTTAGTTTCTCCATCCATCTTACTATACTGTATAGTAGTATTGTATTACCACAAAATAAACCCTTTCATTAATTCTTCCATGTCCAAAATATTAAGAGTGGGTACTTGTTTTTCTGTAAGTATACCATTTAGTCAAAAATATTAAAGATATGGTTTACTATTACATGTATTAGAATGCATGGAAATGGAAAATTAAATACTAACATTTTTTATAAGCAAATAATTTTATTGATGAAGTGGTATACCAACAAAGCACAAGGCGTGCCAAGAAGTGGGCATCCAAAAGATTTAAGTACAATAAAATTAAATATTTCCATAATAATAAGTTGTGTCACTCAATTTCTATCTTTTTCGAAACTTTATCCAACTTATTAATTTCTATAGCTGCATCTTGGATACTTCCTTCCTTATTTATTTATAATCGTGTAATTTTATGAGCATGTCTTAATTAAGAGAGGAAATTAAGCTTTAACATGGTTATTCATACATCTCTATCATAGAACATCAAATATTAAGTCTCATAAAATTGAAAACCTGGTGTAGTTTAATTTACTTGTTTGTATAAGTATTTACAAAAAGAGATTTTGAATAATACTAATTTTGATTTTAAAGTCAAGTCATTTATGCTCAATCTGCCTTGGTTGAGGATTGAAACTCTGAAGCTGAAATATATTTTATTTTTAATTTCTACTCTGTTTAAAACAAAAACTTATAATGCTGTTAAGAATAAAATTGTTGAACATAATACTGCTAAACTCTATTGTGGTTTGGTAATTCTAGAATGTGTAGAATCATTCGTTTAAAATTGTTAAACTCTCCACGATGATAGAAAAATCATGTGGAGTCGTTTCGACAATGAATTATCAAAGCACACAATTATCTTTATCAATAAATTATCAAAAAACAACTATGTTTATCAATTGATTCATAATATATATTCTATAAATATATTTATAATATTTTTTATTTATTCATATTTCATCAATAATTTTATCCTACATTTTTCTCTCTTCCCTTTCTAGATGTGTATAAAAAAGTTATACAAAATATATTAAATAAATACAAATTCTCTTAAAAAAATTGTTATTTTAATATAGGCTTTATTTTTTTTAATGAATTTGTAACTTTTAACAAAATTTATTTTTTTTATTGATTTGTAACATTAGGTTAGTTGGTGAGCATTTTCTTGTTATGTTAGTTGGTGAAAGAGACACCGGATTTTGTTTGGTTTTGCAAAGGAAAAAAAACTCATGAATCAAATAATAGCTATCTTTTATGTTAAATTAAGTGACCTAAAAATATATAAAATTATCTAAATCATATATTTTGTTTGTTTAATTTGATCTATCTGCCGGTGTTTGCCTGCGGATTCATGTTATATGTCTCGTATGTTTGGTCGAGCAACTTTTCCTCTGAGATGGCATAGAATTCAATGCATTTATTAGCATGTCCACATCTTAGAAAAGTAATCAGCCTTTTAATGTTTGGTCGAACAACTATGTAGTTTCTACTTTAAACTTGCTTAAATCCTATCACAAGTAGGTTATATCATTGCATTACTTCCCATTAAAGAAAAAGAACATAATTATTGGATTGTACAGTAACTTTCATTCCATCCCATAAGTTAATATCGTGTTTACTAAATTAAATGGGCTATATTTCTATCCCCAGGGAATCATGTTGCTATTCCACGTAATCTATAAGAATTTTCTTTTTCTTTTGCTTTTACCTCAATAGCGACTACACATTTACCCGTGAAATTAACAGGCTAAGTCTCTTCAACCAGTTACACTTGTAACCTTACCCAGTTATCCCTTTCTTTTGCTATTATCCAATAGCGACTACACATTCACACAATTTTATTTTAGTTTCATGAATTAACAGGCTAAGTCTCTTCAACCAGTAATGCTTGTTGGCAGAGAAGTAACAAGTTAGTTCCTGCAAAAAAGGAACGGTTTATCAAATCACCATCAGAGAACCAGAGCAAAATGAAGCAGATAGATGTGAAGCTAAAACAAATACCAAAAAAGTAGATCGAGTTTGATTAACAATCAACATCAATGGCTAAGATGTAAACATTACTGTTTATGGTGGTAATATTTGTCTAGCAGCATCTCTGAATACTCTCCAAAAGTAAGGCAGCATTTGATGGAATAAGCTGGGGAAAAAATGATAAAAATTCAGCCCATAAGCCCATTCTTGACTTTAGAAATGAGGCTTACCTCTTTTAATACCAAGGAGACAGCAGGTTCAGGCCGTATCATCTAGATGCCAACATAATACCATGCAGAATGAGGTTCACAGATTTCAAAGCGAGATGGATTTCTAGTTCTTAAACATGAAATATTCTCCGGTTCCACCATCCAGTAAATTCAGAGGTTACGTAGAAAAAACCTACTTATTGGGTGTAACCTGAAATGTTATTGCCTTGCATGTCACAGATGATAATGCAAAGTCTCTCCATTTCTTCTCTTTTCTTTCTTTCTTTCTTTTGTTTATTTTTCAATGTCATCTTTTACTAATTCAAATCTCATATGGTGTCTTGTTTCATGCTGAATGTGAAGAATGATCATGACGTCAAGAATACATACCTCTTTATGAATGTGAACTTCCTCGGGAAAATTGAGCTTTTCATCCCTGAAAAGCATAATTATTAGCACATTATTATAGAATTGAGCTCAGATTCATCATTGACCTCAGATGTCTCTAACGTTCTAGCATGCTAACTTGTATTCTACTATTGAAGATAGCTGATAGCTCCAAACATAATTTAAGCGAAAGAGCAGTCTAGCATTATTGCTCAGGCTTAGAGAACATACCAGTCAGGCTGCATGAATAATGCAAATGTCGAGCACTCAATACCAGAGGACTCCTCCCTTTAGGAGCCTACAAGTATCATAACATTCATATTTTATTACAAAAAACTACTAGTATAAACCAAAAAAATAAAAAAAGGAACACTTGACAATTAAAGAAATTGCATTGGGAATATCTAGACTAGATCAGGCTGCAATCTGAGGGACACAGAATGGTACTATATGTCCAATATATGGTGAACATTACCGGAAACATTTATTTAATAATTTATCTATAAATATTAATGAAATAATAAATAAATAAATATTTGACATATCAAACTTAATACTACAATTTTGTCACAATAAAGGCATTAGGAACCTATCTATGTATGATTGAGTAGGTCTCCAGGCAAACTTTGCAAATGCCATCTTTTACTGAAACCACCAGGCACTAGCATCCCATTTCCCAACCCTTGTAAATAAATGGGAAAAAAATAAAAAAACAATAAAAAAATGAACCTCATAAAGCATCCTAATAAAAAAATTGCCAATAACTATAGAAGAAAAGCACGTTGAGAGATATAATTATGACATCAACAATTAACATGCATACAACCAACCAATGATGTAAATTACAAAGACAGAAGAAGGAATACATAAAACAACTTGTGTCAACAGGAAGACCATGGCATATGCTACAAAACAAAATAGGGGCGATAAGATTATGAATGTAATTGGAATTTTTAAATTACCTGACACAATATGAGGTGTTGCACAAAGATAACCTCTAGAAAGTATTTCAGTGGTTTGATAGATGAGGAAAGAGGTATGTTAGGAAATATCCTTGGAAGAGCTAAGTGCCTTAGTAACTTTTAGTTAGTTAGAGCAGCTACGATACTAACTGTTAGTTAGTTAAGAAACTATAAATAGTCAATTAGAAGGGGATTAGGGGGAATGGGGGATTAAGAAGTGGAGGGTGGTGAGACCTCGAAACTTACATGTATTTTGTCTTGGGTGTTGGAGGCACCACAATAATAATACACACATTTTCTGTTTTTGGTCCAATTCTATCAACTGGTATCAGAGCTTTGATCTAGGAGCTTGGGAACAGTTAATGGTAACGAAGGCGAACGCAAGAATGGAGACACGCATGGAAGCCATGGAGAAGGCGATAGAGGAGAATTGCGAAGCGGTGGAGGCGCGAATGAGTTCGATAGAAAGAATGATACAACGATTAGCAGTGGCATGGGAGAAAAAACCTCCCGAATCGAACGTTCACGCGGACAATTCAATAGGAGGGAATAAGGGGAGCTGCATAGGGCAGCAATCAGTGGAGAACTCTTGAAATGTCAATATTCGATGGATAAGATCCGATGGGCTGGTTAGCGAAGATAGAAAGGTATTTTCGGTTGCAAGCTATAAGAGAAGAGGATAAGCTTGAAGCAATGATGGTTGCCATGGACAAAGAAGCTTTAGGGTGGTTCCAATGGTGGGAATCTTGGAACCCAAACCATTCTTGGGAAGGGTTCAAGATCGCAATCTCCCAAAGGTTTCAAGTGTCTAACCTAGGGAATCCTTTTCAGGCATTGGAACAGGAAGAAACAGTGCAAGAATTCATAGGCCAATTCGAGAAACATGTCGGAATGGTGAAGGGGTTGGAGGAACCGTTTTTGGTGGAGGTGTTTCTCAGGGGGCTAAAAGAAGAGATCAACACTGAGGTAAGGCTCCATGAACCAAAAAACTTGATGGAATATAGAGTTGAATAACCTTCCATACTAATGCTGCTAAACCAGGATCCAGTGGATGACAAGGTAGAAGAACCTTTTATAATTTGTCACCCATGGAAGTAAATGAGAAGATGAGGAAAGGAGAATATTTCATCTGTGAAGAGAAGTATAATCCTGCTCATGTGTGTAAGAATAAACAATTCAAATTGATGATTATGGAAGAGGAGGAGGAAGAAGCCCCTTGTTAATGAAAGGCAAGCTGTTTTTCCTCAACTTGACCTTGAGGACAAGGTCCATCTTGAAGAGGGGGGGGGGGGTATTGATAGATGAGGAAAGAGGTATGTTAGGAAATATCCTTGGAAGAGCTAAGAGCCTTAGTAATTCTTAGTTAGTTAGAACAACTAGGATAACTAATTGTTAGTTAGTTAAGAAACTATAAATAGTCAATTAAAGGGGAATTAGAGGGAATGGGAGATTAGGAAATGGAGCGTGGTGAGACCTCAAAACTCATTTGTATTCTGTCTTGGATGTTGGAGGCACCACAATAATAAAACACATATTCTCTGTGTCTGGTCCAGTTCTATCATGGTTTCACCAATTTGTTATGCTATATCATCTTTTCCATAGACAACCTATAATATAGAATAAACAATGAGTAAATGCATTGTACTAATTCACAAAAATTCTAAGCTTCATATTTGCAACCATAGAGGCATATGTCAGGTTTTACAATTTTAAACCCTCAAAATGCATGCAACCCAACATCCTTTTTCAGAAGAAAAAGATCCATGAAATGATTTTATTGTTTTAAGTCAAGGAATATTTCTAGCAGCTCATGTATCATAAACTTGTTAATCCTCAATGCTGTCATTTGAATTGCCATATTTATCTACCGAAGAAAATATTATGACGTATCTAAAAGATTGAATGCTAGCAGCATACTCTTTTGAACATGCCATTATTGGATAAAATTCATGTGAGTCACTTGTACTCCTCATTGAAGAGTATTGATCAAAGAGTGTGTTATTGGCATTTCCTATCTAAAATGTATCGTCCACAGCAGATTGATATAAATTATCTGCATCCACTTCACAAAAAGTTTCCAGTCCAAGATCACTCAACACTGTAAAAAGAAAGGAGACATTTTACTAACATTTACCTGCCAAGGAAGGATGGGTTCTTCACATTGAAAGAAAGATGAACCAAGAACAGATTCTATCTTACAAGTACCATGGTAAAGTATTCCAAAAACAAATGTGCACTGCAGCTTTTATCTTACAAGTACATTGTGTGGAACTAAATATGCCTTTACCTTAGGATTCATTGTGCATATAAATGTATCTATCTATATATATGTGTTATTGAGTAAATATTTAGACAAAAAGTTGTCTTGGCTATGCTATCACAATTCATATAACTCTAAGTAATTGCAACCCATGCATGTTTACTCTGTATCTATGTTTTACATGTTTCTTTACAACTTAAACTCAAAAAAATACATTATTTGATATTTCTCAATAAGAATTTTCCTACAAAATAGCCATCTTCCTCAAATAATTTTGAAGCACATAATAACAAAGAGTGCTCCTTATTTTGTGTAGACAGAAAAAAAAATTATCACAGAAAAATTATTAGAACTATGATCAGGACAAAACATTCTATAAACAGAATAACCAAAATACCAAAAAAAATGGAACATACAAGTTAAAATGCAGCAAATTTTTCAATTAACTATATGCATATCAAAAATAGAACATACATTGAATAGCAATGGGTTGAAACATCAGAGAAAGAAGCCATAAGGCATAAGCAAAATTTAATTCATAAAAAATTTAAGGCTTCAAAGAGAAACGATAAAAAATCACTATAGATGAAAGAGTTACCTGGCTTCCCAGATTCAAGTTTCTCTTTCCCATGACTCCAACCAAAATTGTACCTATGAATTCAGGGTGGATAGAAGCAGCATAAGTTATTTGCCACTGTAGAAAGCTACAAAACATAGGTATTTAGACTAATGGAAAAAGAAAACAATATGTATGGACAATGAATGAAGTAGAATAAAATGTAAAGTGAGAATTTTCAGTAGTAAGAAGTCTTAAATACAGATAAGTTACCTACTATGAGGATCTTCAGGATCCTCCTTCATTTCTTTGGGAAGCTTTGCCCATCTGGCAAAAGGACAGGGATATGATATCATCAACAAATATCAGCTTCAAGTGGTATCCTTTGATGATTTAAAACTAAGGCCCCAGGAATGTATGCCGAAATAACATCTCAAAGCACATACCTTGGTGCAAGATGCAATAGATTTCTGCGCAATGAAGAGTATCCTGGGACCTGTAATTAATTCCAATAAAATAATCAAGACAGCATAAATTATAATGCAGCCAGAAAATCAACACACAGGAATTGCCAGCTCCAAAGAATATATCATTTATCATCATTTATGACAACAACAAAAAAAATAGGCATAACATAACTCCATGCCCCCATTTTCCACAGAAGAAAACCATAATATAAACTAACGGGGTTCATTTCGTTCCAACGGAGAAACTCTCCCCTAAAACAGAAAACGTTTTGACTGAAGCCTGACAACTTGGACAAAAGTCCAGACCACACGGACTTGACAGATAAATTAAAAACTCTATTGAGGCCATTACATTGAGCCATTGAGATTCAACAAAACCTGTGATAGTTGGTAACTTGTACTACTACAGACACAGCCTTCAGTTTAACTCTTGTTTTCAGGTTTTCAGTTTATAAACTTGACAGACTTGGTTCAACTCTATATCCAAACAGCATCAACAATAACAGCAACTTATAAAATCAATGAATTGTAATCAACTCATGAACATATTTGATTGAGACATAATAATTTAAAAAACAATTGAAAAAAGGAATATGAAATAATGAAGTGGGGAGAGGCAGTTACTCAAAAAAGTAAATTTCCATAGTGGGAACAAGAAACAAGATAAATATGAAGTCATTGATTAGGAATTTAAAAGTAAAATTTATAATAAAAGGTTAAAATATGTTTTTTTATATCTAATAAACATTTGAATTTTGTGTTTTTCTTTGATTAAAAAAAATTACATTGAATTACTAATAAAACAAATTTTATTTCTAGTCCTTGATAAATTAACAAATTTTGTATTTACTTTTCGATAATATTTTTTGTTATTAATTTTTTCAAAGGGACTAGTAATAAATGAAAAAATATATATATATCAATGGACAAATGCAAAATTCATTAATTTATCCGGAACTAAAAAGTGATAAGGATAAAAAATAAAATTATTGTTTTATTAGAGAAAAAAATGAAAAAAATTATTAAAAAATAAATAAAAATTCAAATGTTTATTAGAAATAAAAACACATATTTTAGTCAAATAAAAAAAATGTGATTGCACTATCAAACTATTTGATAACATGATAAGTCAATGTCTATTAATGTCACTATTACGTTATTCGCTAATACGTTTTTAGAAAAATCCTAAAAATTTGATTTTGTATGATAAAAGGAAACTTAAATTTTTAAACCGAGTGAATAAATTTTAGGAGACAAAAAACTACATGTCTATCTACTCCTTAGCCTCATTCTCTCATATGGTCGGTCGTACGAACTAACACATCGTTGGTCAAGTTAAATAGGGCAGATATTACACTAAAGTTGATAATTAGGTTCTCTAGAAAGATTTTTTTCTTCAATAACAATGATAATTATTTGGTTTTGGATTCTTTTCAACACATTTAACATATATTATCAATTGAGATATATATATTGATTTTTGACAAAAATTAATCATTAATAAAATTGATGAATATTTTACATTAATAACATAATTTAAAAAAAAAATAGTAACATACGAAATTACAATAAAAAAGCATTGAGTTTTTAGCCTTATTTTTTATCCGCCAACATCAATTATTAGTTCTTTCTTTACCGTATGAATTCATTAAAAAGGTACCAAATTTGGAGCTAATCTCGGAGGAACCTTATTCCCTATCAATCAAAGCCCACAATGATTCCAACAATTGAAATAGTGTCGTTGAACACAAAATGCAATGCAAGCATTCGAAGAGCATAATCCCCGACAACACTTGATACATGAAATGACCAAATATACCATGAATTTGTCGACGAAAATAACAGTTCTGTCTTAGTTTTTTTATGCCTTTGTTGAAATCAATTGAAATCCAAATATACCATGCTATCACCAAAAATGTTGATGCCAAAAGGACCACTGCCATCATCATCACTGAAGAGGAGCCCCTCGCCCCCAGCGTCCTCCTAGTCATTCATCACCCAACAGCTTGCACATGTATGCCTTTTTCTCCGCATAAATGTCTAGCGTGCCACACTACGCTTTACTTCTCTTAAAACAATTGGCCAAAATATATATTTTTCTCATTGGGTCCATAGCTCATGTAGGATTGAGTTCCAATTTTTAAGTAGCTTTCAAGTTTCAATTTTCTGAATAAAAAAAAAAATTGTAACTAAGAGAAAAAATTCTATCAAATGCAGCCAATCAAGTTCTTCAAAAAAAATAGCGATTAACAAATAAAAAGATTTATTTTAATTTTTTTTAAGTGTTGTTATTAAGTTAAATTATCCAATCCATCATTTTTTTTTCATACTAATAGTATTAATGTTAAATAACATGATAAACACTCATGTGACATGTATTACATCTCTCAAACTTTGATACATATCACCAAATGGATCAAAGTTAGAGCATCTTTGATAAATAATTTATCTATGAATTCTTATTTTACTTTTAATATATTTTATAGTGTCACGTAAGATTTAAAAATTCTAAGATTGTGTTTCTTTCAATTTTGCAAAATTATTATTGAAAATATGAGTTAGGAATGTAACATTTCCATGGAATGGAAGTTATTAGCCAACATAATTTTCCATTTTCTTTTTATTCTACATTATTTTTATTTTTAAATTGAAATAAATTTTAAAATATTCTAAAAAATGATAAGACTCTATATCTTTATATTTTATTTAACTTAAAACATAATTAATTTGAATTAAATTTTAAATAATAAGTAAAAAATTAAAACATATCAAAAAAAGGTTACGCTCTGACTATTTTTTTTATTATTATCTACATCAACGGTATGATAATTGATAAAGTTCAACTTCCCACTTCAAGTTTTTTCTTTCGGTCAATAAATAAATATGGTTTTTCTTCCTTTTGATTTTCGTTTTGTAAACGTCTCCCCTGTGTATCATTCTCTTCTTCACCTGAAGGATTGTGGTGGACAGTGGTGGACCTGGTGGTTGATGAAAGTTACTAGCTAAGAAGTACGAACCGGCACTCCCATCCGAGATGTGGTAAATGGACATAAACTTCTTTTATTAACCCCACCTCATTTTTCTTAACACATTTATATTTTAATATTTTTCTATCTCCTACATATGACATGTCCTAAGTGTGCACATATGGACATTCTCAATGCTCAAAAAGCTTCATTCTAGTTGAACGTGTTAGAAAATTAGTACGATAATCCTGGATAAATTCAAAGAATCGTGTTCGTACACTTTCCGAACAAAGTATTTCGACCCTATTCTTGCCTGGGTTCACGAAATCCTTGTTGGGATAATTCTTTGAAGAACAATCTGCTTCTGGCAATAGAGAACAGATCAGGAATGTAGAGAGAAAGTATGATTTTCGTATCTATTAAATCTGAGGCCAAATGACTCCTTATATAGGAGTTTTCCAAACAATGCAACTCTTGGCGATAAACCATCGTAACCGTTGGTTATCGGAGCGGTTGGGAGTAGTTATTTTTCTAACCTTTCCCAAGAGCGGTTATAAGTAGTTACTATTTTGAATTGTTAACCGCCTCTTATTCATAACTCATAGAGTTTAAACAAAACTCCAACAATCCCCTGGATCCCAGCCAGGGGCGCTGCCTCTTGGAACCCCGCACCGTAATCGCGGTCAATTATGCGTTGGCTCAACAAGCGTGCACTCCGCACTACCCTAACTTGTTTCCAAAGCTTAACGCGTAATCGCATTGGCCTATAGTAAATCACATTACTACTAAAATCCATTGATGACACTAAAATCACCAACAGAACGGTGGTTTCCTTTTAATTTTTCTCTCTTCTAAAATGTGATGCAAGTAAATTTAAGTCCAGGAATAAAACAAAGTCATTTACGAGACTTTCGTTAAAATGATTTTGAAATCGATTTTTTTAAATAAAATTCGAATCATATGAGTGAAAAAATATGATTAGAAAAAAATTCCAGTAAAAATATCTAAGTTTTCAACATAGATTACTTATCCACAATACCTATAGATACTGTCCATAACATGGTAAAAAAACAAGAAGAAAAAAAATGATCTAACATTCTGAGTAGAAAAGTTAAACATGATTATGATCGAAGATGGTGTGAATCGAAACTATATATGCGCATCTGCTTTTTTGCCTTTGGTTTCCGCGTCGGTTCAACAGGAATTTGCCTATTGCATGCGGCAATTAGTCGTCCTCTTGGATTTTTGTCTTAAAATATTACTACCTTTATATGATTATTTTTCGTGAATAATTTTTCTTAAAATATTCTGTAGTAATATTCAACCTTTTTCGTGAATTATTTTTTTAACTGTGCTGTGTAACAGGGCCTACTTCTTTCTAAAGCCCACATATTAGTCCGACAGGCTGGGCCTTATTTTAAATGTTCCCCCCCGCACCCCCAAAAAAATAGATTCTACAAAGAGAGCGCGGGAAACGTGCAATTGAGCCGTTGAAAAGTGATGGTGGTAGCACTGATTCGTTCATTGCACTGCATAACACACACACACACACAGAGCAATGGAAGATTCAGGAGCGATTCTCGCTCACATTTCATCTCTGAAGGAAATGCTGGATCAGGTATGTTTCTTTTCTTTCTTCTCACGTACGTTCTTCCTTTTATGTTAATGAATTGATTATGTTGGAGAAAGCAGGTAAACGAAGAAATCGAGGCTAATATTCAGGTTACTCGAGAGATCGAATCCAGCATCGTCAAATGCGAGGAGATCGAGGCGGATTTCGCAACCAGGGAAGCCGAGTTGATCAAAACCAGTGCCATGTTGCAGTTTGATGCCGTTGGATACGTCACCGTCGCTGGTATTCGCTCTTCATCCTTCCACTTCTTTTCCGTAAATTATATACATTCAGTTATTTAGATGTTACTGTTAGCTTTTATTGCATTCTGATCAATTAATTCCCGAATGTATAAAAACAACATGCAAAGCTCATCTGGCAATCACATAGTTTAGTTACAGGTGTGTGTGCATTTCAAATTATAGATTTGTTTGATTATCGGTTCAAATTTCCAATTCAACAATTAGTGAATCCGTGCTTCAAACGTCCTAAACCAACTAATCAGTAATTGATCAATTACTTTTGATTAGTGTTTCTCACTTTTCTTCTCTGTTTACTAATATGCTTTTTATTTTATAATAGACTAAAATAACAAATTAAAAAATATGTAAATATTGCAGACACTGAAAGATAAGTTTTTTTGACGAAGCAAATACAATTTCTGCTTTATCATGACATCATTAGAAATTTTCTTTTTAGACTTACTTTGCTAATATTTAATGCTGAAGACCATGTCCGATGGTACAAATTCTTTTTTAATAAAGCAAAAAGTTTGTACATGTCCTGCTTGCTTCCTCTTTGTTAATTAATGTGTTTGGCAATTTGAGTCTTATTACTATTACCATTAACTCTTCCCCCTTCGGGAAAAAAAAATGAAGGCAACATAGTCTTTTGATTCTTTACTCCTTAAGTTTACATTTTGACTTTTAATTATTTTTTACTCAACACATTAGATCTATGGGTCCTTGCCACTTAAATGCTGCTCAACATGTCATCTTTATCCCATGTGACACATTATGCTCACACTTGCACGCAAATTAGGTCACTAGTCATGACTGAACTATATAAGGGAACTTGACATTGCATCCAACTCAAAACCTTAAGATATCAGGATTATGAGTCCTTGGGGCTGATGTATTACTCAACATGTCCATTTCTAACCAACGTAAAACTTCTTACTGATACTTGCACTCCAATAATATGTTTCTTTCAAACTCATGAATCGTCACTGTTAGACCAGCCAGCTGATTCCTCCTATGATCAAGGGGTGTTATGATCAAGAGCTGTTATGCATATCAGTTTGTTATCAGTTTGAAACGTATTTGCTTTGAATTACCGTAACAGCCCTTGATCATAGGAGGAATCAACTGGCTGGTCTAACAATCACTCTATGCAGTTTTATGTTAAGATTAGATTTATTCGTCCAAAAATGAAATATGTTTGTAACTTACTCAGTAAACCTTATTTTCCATCCTTTTTTATGTTCCGGTGATGTTTTCTTCCACAAAAAAGAGCAAAATCTTAATGAAATTAATGTTGCAGACTTGCAGTTCTAGTTTCTTTATAAAAAAACATTCATTTATGGAAATTTTGATCTTTAGCAGTTGGATCTATGTTAGCTAATTTTCCTTGAAGAATTTATTGGTTGGTGATCTTATTTTTTCTGTTCCACCTATGTGCAGTTTTACAATTTTTTTCTTTCTATTCATTTATAGCTGATTTCAGGGATTCAGTAAGTACCTTGGAGAAGGAGTTATGCTGTCTTAAAGTGAAGCGGGATGAGATCGTTAATAAAATGGATGAAAAACGGTATTGAAAAACTCTTAATATATGCATGCAGATGTAGTTATTGAAGTCTAATTCTGTACTGGGCTTTCCGTGAAAGTCAAACTTAAACTCTGCCAGCAAATGCTCGAATTGTTTTTCATGGGCGGCTGCTTATCTCAAAAATTAATTCTATACTGCAAGAAGTATCAGTTTTAAACTCACAGTTAGACCAAAAGGTTTCTATATGTCTATGCATTTATTTTATGGTACTTTGAGGAATTGGGATCACAAAAACTGTCCCCGACTCCCCGGACATTCACTGGAAGTGTGGGATCGTTGTTATTTCTACAGATAAAATAAGATCTCGTTTGAGGACCAACTCTATGATCCTATTGCTGACTAAATGTAGTTTTGAAGTTAGTTCTGATTTGTGTTTGCTATGTGGCTAATATAATAGAACATATGCATCAGTGCCTTCATGTACTTGTCATTGTGTGTATAACTGTATACGTATTTCAGCTTCGAATACTATTTGAGTCCTCGCTTCTTTTAGCTTCCTTATGGGATCTAATTCTAAAATGAAGTTAGTCCTCCGTGGAAGTGACATTATCTTATGCAACGTCACATGTCAATTTTGATGACTGAGTGGTTTTTTTTTATGCAGGGAAAATTTCACAACACTATGTCTAGAATTTCAGAGAGAAATTGACAAGAGAGAAGATTGTGAAGTGAGAGTGTTGTTGTCCGAGAAACATTCCCTTGAAAATGAAATTCAAGTTTTGGATAAGAAAAATAATGTTTTGAAAAATTCAGTGTTGGCATTTGTGGAGGAGATTCTTGAAAATCTTCATAGTTCGAACTCAGGTAGTATTTTTTTTAACATCAGTTCTATGAAAATTTTCTATATTACTATTAATATCAGACTTGAATAGGGAAACGGATTTTATAATTTTTTTGTGATCTGTGCATCTCTAGTGGTATGAGGCTTTTGTTGTTGTTGTATCTGTATTTGTGTGAATAGCTTGCGCTGTTTGGGACCATTTCTTAGTCCTGTACTTTTAGGAATTAATTTTCTTCCACTAAACCAAACCAAGGACGACATACGTACGGAAGTTAATACATCTGCACACATTTTGGTATATAAAATAAATTCTTAAGGTTAATGATTAAGTATTAGATGTCGATTATTGAACAGTGATGTTTTGCAACCTTTCCAATCCCCTTCCCCATGCCCCCTATTGCAGCATTAGAAGTTCAGATACAGAGGAGGAACTGGGAGAATGAAAAATTGCTTAAGGATATCAATGATTTGAAGACTACACTGCTTTCAGCAATTGGGACCAGCGATGATGTTCTATAAGTTCCTTTCTTTGAACAATTAACTGGAGTTTCGAGTCAATTTAGTCAAGTTTGGTCATTAGGGATATTTTACTGAGGTTTAAACATGGATAGATATATATAAAAATTTGGAAAGCTATTTGATGGAGCAGAGTAGATGATTAAAAAACTAAACAGCCAGCTGCTTGTTTTCTTGTTCTGGCAAGTGATAAGAACAAAACAATAATTTTGGTTCATTACTAATTCGCATCATGATATGATTGATATCTCAGATTCTCCCATATGACTCAATTAAATTTAACTAGATACGGAATATATATATATGAAGAATAGCGACTAGCAAGTAAATGGCCACTGAGCACATTAGGAAAACTAAGTTATGGTCACAAAGTCCCAGGCGCCAGATAGAGGCAGCAACTGTATCAAGAGTTGAAGAGCATGAAGCACGTACTGTTGTTCCATTGAAGTTGGCAGGTGTAAAGAACTGCAACTGGGTCCGTGAAAGATAGTTTTCTTGTTGAATTATCTCCCTCGCGGAGTATGATCTTTACAGGCAACAAACTCTTTGCGGTGATGCAGCTTTTCACGTTTGGATACAGTTGGCGCCTGAGGATTATGCTGTCTTACATGATGTGGGCTTTGGCTACTAGCCACTAGCCACTAGCCAGAGAGGTGATTGGTCAAACTGCAGACTTCACAAGCTTATAGATTTTGAATTGGTACGGCAACATTAAGACAAGGAAATACAAATATTTCCATTTCGTAGTATCTCTATATATACTTTTTTTCTCCTGCAGGGAGTGTTTGACATCGTTCGTACCTGAAAAGAGACTTCCTCATATCATTTTCTAGCTCTCAGAAGGACAAATGTGCTCATTTGAGTTGCTCCTTTTGGGTAGGGGTCCGGCTCGTAGCCTTCACAAACTTGCTTATTGACATTACACAATCGTATGTGAATGTTCTGTCACCATCCACTTCAGTTTTGGGCCCATAATTTCGTGCATTGGTTCTGCTTGAGTATAACAGTAAGAAACAAACTGGGGCTTTCAGGTTATTATTTCTGAATAGGGTTGTTTATAAATGATAAACTCATTCATCAAATCATGAAACGGCCAACCTTTGTTGCAAATAACAAGGTTTTACTATTTCAACAGGTTTACCATGCTTACATGTCTGCTCTTTATTTTTAATATATATTTCAGACTGAATTTTCGAGGGCTGTAACTTTGAAATAAGTTTTACAGTGTTGAGTAGTTACAATGTCCTTTTCTAATCTTACAACTACAAACAGTAAGAGTAAAATGCATTCATTTAAAATATAGGCAGCTAGGACTTAGTTATGCAGAACGAGGCCTAGATCGATCTAAAGGTTCTTGACTTGTCAATTTTGATTTTGCCCTTTCAGCATCAAATGAGTGAGAGTCATGTTCATGGTTCACGGTGTCAGGTAGTGCTGCAATTATTTTAACTGCCAGGTGAATTTGATGTGGAAGGTTTGGAGGATCTGCATTACTTCAATCTGCACAATAATTAAGATTGCACGACGCGTTGCATGTAGGAACAATTCGTTGGCACAATTGATGCAGTTAGTATTATATGTAACAAACTAATAATTTAAAACTATAGGTCAGTGTGATCATTGAACAAAAAAATAAAAACTAATAATTCAAAACAATGATAATTATTGTATTGAAAAAAAAATATGTTTAACAAGCTGTAATCGTGTTGTAATAATACCATTCGTGCTGTAATAATGTCAGGCCATTTGCAATTTCCAAACCATTGTAAAGTGATAACATAGCAGAGCCACCAGCTAGTAATAGTTCCTTTAAGTCAAAGGGCAAAAACGCTTGGAACCCAAGAGAAGGAAAACAACAGGAAGCTCCCTCAGCCAAGGAAAGGAGTGTGTGGTTTAAAATTTTGAAATGAGAAGGAACAACAAACAAATGCTGTCTTCCATATCGGAGACAGTTACCATTTTATCACGTGATCATCACGTGCAACAAAAGATTGATTTTGTTCCCTGTTCCGTACAAATCCTATTTATTTTTGCTATCAACACAGCTACATGGTATATACTTATATAGAACTAATAGAAGTGACTTCACTAGATTTAGAGTTAAATTAAGAGAATCATTTGAGGCTTTGTTTTTAATTATTTCCAAGACTTGATCTAAACATTACTTAGGCATTTATTTATTTATTTTTATTTTTGTTTTTAATTATAAAATATTACTTTTTGTTGTTGTCAATAGTTTATATAAGAATTTTAAATGTTTATTGATTTTATGATTTTTATACTTTTTTGAAAACAAAATAAAGTGGAGATCAAATTACATTAGTATAACCCTTGACAATTATTATATTATTTTATAACTTTTAACTGAATAATATTTTTTAAAACTCGTCATCTGATTAAAAGATTCTTTCACATAGATCATGTATGCAAAAATTTATATTAATTCAAAATTATTTGATATTTAATTCATATAAATTAAAATCAACTGTAATATAAATATTTTAAAATATATTAAAATATGAACCATTTGATTACTTTTTTGTTGTTCAATTTTAATAAAATTTTATAAAATGATCTTAGTAATATGTAGATATAATTCAATGGTTTGATCAATAAAAACTATATTCTATATCAAATTATTAAAATGATGTAATAATTGGTAAAATTACACTAATGTAATTTAATCCTTTCTCTCTCTTTCTATATATAATTTAGTGCATTTAATTCATATAAAAATATGATTGGTTTACCTAATTCTAGAGAGTCATTGTTTCGCGTGTTTGGCAATTCAAATACAATATTTTAAGTTGCAATTAAAACTACTAAGATTGGACAAGTAGTAGGAAGATTAAGTAATATGCATGAGGTAATAGGTTCTAATTGTAGTATAATCATTGTAAAAAAAAGTTGTTACAAACTCGATAAGGTGTGATAATTAAGGGATTGGATATAAAGTTAATCACATACTTCAACTCCCTTTTTGTTGATTATTTTGGAGTTAAGCTAAAATATTCAAACTATGAGATTTGAAAATTGAAGTTGATAAGCAAATACTTCAAACCTTTTCTAATTAGAATGAAATAATTAAATAGTCTATACATTATTAATGTAAATAATTTTCCACTATCATCAAATTATAAATGGTCATATTTTTTTATCAATAAATATTAGTGATTATTTGCTAATTTTTTGTTAGTAGAGAACTTGAATACTTGATCTATCCTTTCCTCATTTCTTTCTTTAATTACCGTCAAGCAAATCTTATGTCTCCTACAAATAGTCATATAACTTGAACTCTCTTTTTACCATAATTATGTTTTTATACTAACAATTCACAAAAAATAAACTCATACAAATATGATAATTTTCCATTTTTGAAAGTGTTGTAATAATTGGGAATTTGCGACTTTGCATCCCCGATGAGAAAGAAGGTTTTAGCATCGCAGCAAGTTCCTCGGCGTTTTGTCCTTCCTCTTCATTGGTACGTGTAGATTTTATCAAACAAGTTGCGAATCACAGTGGTAAATAGTTCATCAGTGCATGACAAAAGTTTATTATGTTGATACTGTTTTCTCTTATAGCCATCTATTGATATTGATACTATATATAGGATTAGGATTCTGTTTAAAACGACTACTGAATCAGTCATCATTATATACTGTTGAGAGGCTTACTGGATTATGACTTTCTTCACAGCTTAATTTTGTATTTTGATAAGATAATTTTACTATTCTGCGAAACTAGCCAAAATTTTGGTTAATGTTATAATTCATTTATTATTGGCCAAATTGTTTTTTTAAATTACTATTCTGCAGTGAGTGCAATATTACTAAAATTACTTTAAAAAAATTAATTTAACATATTTAATTATATTTCTAAATTAATTTCAATCACAAAATTTATAATTTAGTTATAATTAACTATGTAGATTACCACTGTCACTTTCACATTTTGATTTTTAATTATGCGATACACATTGTATTTTGTAATACTGATATATATGTATATGTGTGCGTGTTTAATTGCACTTGCACCAAAAAAAAAAAAAAATTCTTCTAATAGTATAGGTTATGCCTTCTGTTTAGACTATTACAAGTTATTTTTCTTGATTGATGAAAAACTAAAAATTACTCGATCAAAACAAACGCTACTGATCTAACATCTGCAAAAGTGACTAATATAAGTGATAGTAACGTAAAAGAGTTGGGTAAGTGGGTAGCTGTGCTTACTAGCTAGTGATGCACAAAAGTTACCTCTCGATAGAAACGCTAGCTGATGAGCACTTAGCAGTAACCTACCAATCCCAAACCTTCTTCAGAAGATCATGGCCAAAAGTGGTAACATACATGTTAATAAATAAATAACAGTGCTAGTATTTTGTTTTCAAAATAAACTTTTTGCGGGAAATAAACGTTTATGCTGTGCTGGTGTATGAATTACAAAATATATAAAAAAAATTGAATCAATAGTAACAATAAATTTGTGCACGAGTATAGGTGAGAAATGTCGTTCGTGAGAATAACAGTGCACTAATTTTATTAATATTAAAATTGGATTTCTGACTTTCTCCATTCCACATGATGATAGGAATCTCGTGCACTGAAGTACTTGGTCGAGATAAGACTGAAAGCCCTAAAACATCCTTTTTGGAAAGTCATAATTTTATTATATGAGGTGGAATAACAAAACAAAAGGAAGAGATAAAGGAAGGAGAGAGACAGAGAGTGCGTTGTATGGTTTTGAACATTCCTTCTTCTTTATTATTGAAGGTTGCCAGGAGTGTTGGGGCCCAAGGTGTAGCTTTAGCATAAATTATTAGTTTAGGATTATTTCAATCAATTTTTACATCATTTATTTATTTATACTGAAAAATTTAGATGAATTAAATTTTGAAAACTCATAAAAAAACACTTATAAAGATAATTATAGATTATATATCAATAAAATTGTCACATTGAGTGAAAATTAAACTCATATTTTTATAAGATAAGAATTTTTTGTTATCAATTACATTGATTTTTATTGATTGTTTATATCAAATGTATTTAGATACTATTAATTTTTTTTGTAAATTAAAAAAAATCTGATTATGTATTGCATAAAAATTGATATATTATAAACACATGCTAATGTGAGACTATTAAACTTTTCATATAGCGGGGACATCTCATATGATCCACCACAAACCCCACGTTTGGTTTCTTCATTGGCGACCAGGGAAAACTAGGAGCATAGGACCACCACAAAACCCTTTATTTATTTTTTCCTATTTTAGTGCACCCATCTCCCTCCTCTTTCATGCAATTTAATCATCACCTCATGTTGCAACTGGATTGCACATCCAAAGGCCTTCAAAAAGCAATCCACAAAGCATAAAGAGAGCACATAAATTGCCCTATAAAGTACACTTACATGTTTGAAAAAGAGCAAAGAGGAAACAAGCAAAGCCCCGGCTTCATCATACACGCAGAGAAGATGAAGATAGAAACTGAAACTATTAGAGTATCCAAAAGAAAGTTAATGGGCAAAGGCATGGGTACTCTTCTCAAAGAAGGTAAAGGAAGGTTTTATATACTTAGAAGATGTATCATAATGCTTCTATGCTCCCATGATTAGTGAGTACTTATAAGTTTTGTTCATATAATATAGTACTTCCAGCATAAATTTGTATATTACTGTCTCCTAGATGGGAAGTTGTTCTAGTTTGACACAACAAAAGTAGTTGGTTTCTTTTAATTATTCTCTTTCAACTTTTTTCTTATTCTAGTTATCATAAAAACAAGTAATATATTATGCATTTTCTCTATAGCTAGCCTACATCATGGTGATCGATCAGGTGTTCTTACCATTCTCTCTTTTTTCTCTAATCTCAATGAAACTCATTGAACATAAATGATTTCTGATGAAATGTGTTCATGACTTATGGTATTAATGGTGCAAATTCTATTTGTGGCATAAAGAATGATATGAAGAAGGTTTCGCTGCAAATGATATTAGTTTCACTAAGCTATTAATTATATACTTTAACATATATGTCTTTCCCTACTGATGAAACTAAGATCAATCACTAAAATATATTAATAACCCAAAAGCAAGCACTGATCGGAAGCAACTTACTTCAGTATTTTATTTAATTACTCTAGTTACAACCACTAACTCTTCATGTTTCCTTCAAATTAAAAATAAAAAACGCCAGGCCTAACTTCAGTTTTGTTGAATTGGCGGTCGGAACCAGTAGTCATATGTCAAACTATACTCATCAATTAGATTTGGTTTAGTTTCATAATATAATAAATCTTCGACTTAATTTAAGAGAATTTTGGTACCCAAAAATATCAGTCATGAAATTAAGTTCAAACCAAGATATATTACATAACCCAAAAGGAAGAACGTGGGGTCAAGGACTATCTCACTCAATCAAGACTCTCACGACCAAACTTTCTTCAGCAATTTAAGAGGAAACTACTTAATGCTTTTTGCTTGGCAAGAGAGAGAGATGGGTCAAGAGGAAATAAAATATAGATTGAATGGGAAAGTAGAAAATTATATATTCCCCTTGGTTGGGTGAAATTCAAATTGAATATTCTTATTTTCTTATCTTTTTCATATTCTTCCTTCTCAAAGAAGATAATAGAAATTAAGCTTTGATTTTCATCTCTCGTGAAGTCATTGTCTCAGGCTTTCACCCTTACATAAAAGTGGAAATGATTAAGACTAATTAAGTTACATAAACATGTATTTAGTGCAAAATTATGAAACATGATGAATGTTGACAGAATTCCGTGAACATGCATGTATAAATAGTAAGAAACCAACCAGATATTAATTACTACTTCATTATTATAAGTCTAAGGCCAGGTGGATGGAACTTTTTGTCATTTTTTTTAGCCAGTGATGGGACTATTGTCTTGACATGGCAGTATGATCTCTCCACTTTATTTCTTTAAAAAGTGCCCAAATAAAGAAATTAAAGAGAGTAAGTAAAATAAAATAAAATAAAAAAATAATAGATAGCAGATATATGAGTAGTAAAACATTGGTATTTCTTGGTTTTCCATATTAGGAATTCATTAATTATTTATTAGACCTCTAAAACCAATTTTTTTACCCAAAAAAGAAAAGGAAAGGGGTAGAAAAACTTCGATGATTTATAGTAGTACTGTGCATGGATGACAAACGGTGTTACTGTGTTAGACTATAACTGTTCAAGAATCTTTAAATTTGTCGGTACAGAACATGGTTAGCTAAGTACCATCAACGATCAACCTATTATGCTTTTTTTTTTTTTTTTTTTGTGAACTTGCCGTAGTGTTTATAACGCAAAAAGTAGACATTTCGTAAGGACCTCCTCTATTTTTTAATAAGTCAATACATTTTTTTTGGGTTTCGTATAATGAACAGTTTAACTGCTTCAAGTTGAATTTTAAAATGCACGAGTTAAGTAGAGTATACATAAAACCAAATTTTAAAAAATGTTAAGTACACTTAAAATTTGAACGATCATAACAAGTAAATTTTGAGCACCCATCTAAAATCCATACATTTCATGATCCAAAGTATTATGTTTTTGTCTTCATTTTTAATGGACCTGTATATCTGAGAAAAGAGAGAGGGAGATTGGTTTGGTTTGATCTAAAAATTTGTTAAGTGTGTAAAGTTGATTATGTTTTCCTATAACTAAATCAACGCACCACATGCACCCACTTGCTTAGTCCCTCTTCACAAGTATACAATTTCTCCTAAAGTGAACTATGTTTGGAACCACTAGGATCGGTCTAATGGTAGAAACTTTTGGATAGTATACAAGAAGTTCTAGATTCAAATCTCAATGCGACTATTGTAAATAAAAATAAATAAAAAAAGAACTATGCTGGACACAATTGTAGCATAAAACAACCCAAAACATTAGGACCATACTCTAGACACAAACTGTTTTGCTATTCCATATTCACTACATAAATACAATATCGAAGACACGGTCACAGACTATCTTGCAAGTTGCAACACCTCATTGTCAAATAAATGCCTAGAACCAGCCCAACAAAGTATGAATATTCTGAATACATGGTTTTATTTGCCACTTTTGCAAGCAAGCCAGCTTTTAGAGCATTTTCAATGACCAAACTTAAAGATACTCACTCTGAGTATCTTAGACCATATTAATTATTTTTTATTCTTAAAAAACTTTTAGAAATGCATTACTTATATAAGATATTCATGTCAAAACTTAAGAAACCTACAATGTCAACTAAAATTTCTCCAACAATAAAAGAAAATAAAAATAATTTTTATCCTAAGAAGCTCATTTTAGAGTAACGAGAAAAAATGTAAAGAAACCAGTACGAGAAGTTAGAGGCAAGATTTTTTACGATTTGTATAAAAATCTTGAGAGAAAGGATTGTGAAAAAAGTATTTACAAACTTGCAAAAATGAGGAATAAGAAGAGTAAAGACCTCACCCAAGTTAGATGTATCAAGGATGAAAATAAAAAACTTTTGATAAGGGATGAAGATGTAAGCGAAAGATGGCTAAACTAATTTAACAAACTTTTTAATGGGAATGACGACAAGAATGAGGTGGATTTGAAGGACGTTTCTGATTATCTGAATAGAAAATTTGTGCGCAAAATTAATACACATGAAGTTAAGGAGACTTTAAAGAGGGTGAAGAATAATAAAATTTTGAGACCTGATGAAGTCCCTATTAAAGTGTGGAGAGACTTGAGATGCGACATTAAAATGGTTGACCAATTTATTCAATAAAATTCTTCAAACAAACAATATGTTTGTGCTTATTTACAAAAACAAGAGAGATATTCAAAAAAATTCTAACTATAGGGGCATCAAGCTCATGAGCCATACTATGAAGTTGTGGGGGAGAGTTATTGAACATCGTCTAAGGAAAGAGACCAAGGTTTCCGTAAATCAATTTAGATTTATGCCAGGAAGATATACCATGAAAAATATTTTCTTGATGCAACAGTTAATGAAAAGGTATAGGAAAAGAAGAAAGACTTACATATGGTGTTCATAGACATTAAGAAAGCATATAATAGGGTCCCAAGAGAAGTCTTATGATGGACTCTTGAGAAGAAAAATGTAGTATTAATATATGTTAATGCAATCAAGGATGTGTATGATGGGATTACCACATGTGTGAAAGCTTGTAATGGAACATCAAGGTATTTCCCTATCACGATAAGTGTTCATCAAGGTTCAACTCTTAGTCATTATCTCTTTGCCTTAGTGATTGATGAACTAACGATAGATATTCAAGATGAAGTGTCGTAGTGAGACCAAAGATGATGTTAATAGGAAACTCGAATTGTGGAGAAATACTTTGGAGTTTAAAGGATTCATGATAAGTAAGAGCAAAACGGAGTATATGAAATGTAAGTTTTTGCAAGTAAGAGATGGTAATTAAGACACAATACATCTACTTGGTCAAGAGGTACTCAAGAAAGATGTTTTTAGATAGGTTTCTAAGTAAGGCATTAATTTATCTTAAGTTTGCTCTCCTAAAAAGGTTATTAGTTCCCACTTGTTGACATGAATTTAATTAACTCACGAACGCTTTAACAGGTATTGATTCTAGCAAAGAGCAACTAGAAGAAATGAGAAAGGACAACGAAAGAAAAAAATAAGAGCCAAAGTCGAGTATTAGAGCCCTTGTCAGCATTAACCGAATGCAATATTCCAAGACGATAAAATCTCCGGGGCAAGCTTAGAATGGCAGAGACCAAATTATGATTATAGGTACTAAGAGAAAACAGATTAGTCGGACGGTGAGGTGCAGGAAACACTGCAAGGATCTTCTCCTTTTAGTACAAAATCAAAGTTAATGGAGCTTACTAGGTTTTGAATATTTGAAGGGGATTAATTTGTTTCGATATATTTATGTAGCTTCATTCTTTATAGCCAAAAATAAGGATGCTGGCTTATAGTTATTCTTTTTACTTGTCATTGCTGTCATTTAAGGAAAAGACCTTGAATTCTTGATAGCCTTTACATATATTTTCATGCTGAAAATATTTGTGTATATCACAGTAGCAACGATTATTGCGCCCAACATTGCATTTGAACCACCTTGATAAGGTTACGCAATCATCCAACAGCAAACCGAAATAATCCCCACATCTTTGTCCTACAACTGTATTCACTATTCATCACCTCTGTTTCATAAGCAATAATAGTAAAAAAAAAAATAATCAAGAAAACAAAGGTAACAAGCAAACTACAGACCAAATCGAAAGCCAAGGACTTGAGTTACTCGTGTCCTAACTACTAATAAATTTCTGGTATAAACTCTTGTTTATATTGTTTAGCAGATAATAGGTAGTTGCAGCTAAAAGCCTAAAACCACTCTTGCTTATATTGTTTAGCAGACGGTAGATTTGTAACTAAAAGTAAAAAAAAAAAAAAAAAAAAAAAAAAAAAAAAAAAAAAAAAAAAAAAAAAAAAAAAAAAAAAAAAAAAAAAAAAAATGAAAACAAAAGCAAACATGCCATAAAGGAAAATCATTTACCTATGTAGTATGAGGTTTATACTCTGCTGAAATCATTATGTCCAAGTGAGTGATAAAATGTAAACTAAAACTTTAAAAAATCAAAGTACATACAAAACAAACGCCAATTTATCAACCAAAAATTCCTTTATGAAGCAGAATAATTGCATACAGATAGGCAGTGCCTGAATGGCTGCGTAGGGTAACAAATTGACAGTGCTGATCAGGAGATATTTGCATTCTGCAATGACTGGCATGCTACTGAACCTACAGATGTACGCATGACATGCTCCCCTAGCATTGCAATACAAGAAGCATCTGTCTTAAGATGAGGCTGCACCAATTCCCATATCTTTTTCTTTTGTAGCTGCACGTTGTCACAGAAGAATAAGATCCAAGATAGACAGGTCAAAGAAGAAGAATAAGATCTAGATAGAAAAAGACAGGATGATCAATTAATCATTTCTCTTGAAATTACCCACATGTGACAAAAACAATAATCATTATTTTTCTAAGCTCTCTATAGCCCAATTTTTAGATTGTTCTTCCTCACAGTCAATTCTTCAATTTTCTATACAACATATTTAAGCTATAAACTTTTTCCCTGCACATTAAAGTTTGTTTATCTTAACATATTTAATCAAAATGGTAATGACATTCATTTATACAGTACGGTGTAGTAAGATTTATTTATATACAACATCCATCCAAGCTGAATAATTGATCTATATACTCTTGAAGGTTTAGTTTCTAGAGTCTACTATGGCACACAACAATATGCAAACAAGAAGTTTATTGGGGGCTTTCAATTAAAAATGCCACCTGACCTATGGTTTTTCAATCTCTATAACAACAACAACAAAGCCTTATACCACTAGGTGGTTTTTTCAATCTCTAGTTGTAATAAATACCTTGTGTGATGTATAATTACTATTGGACACATTAACTGTATGGTATCCCAACAAGTGTCTAGTTTCAAATGCAAGTTAACCTTATTTATAAGATAATAAATCATCTAAATTCTAGAACTTCCCATTCAACTCGGAAGTCATATTAATTGCTATTAAGGAAGAGTGATTGCCTGATTCGGAGTGGCAGCATCAGGTTGATTATCCTTTTCATCTTCCGTTCCAAACCATATTCTTTCACCAGGAGTTGCTTCCTCGGGAGGGAACAGAAGTTCCACATTTTCATGTTTTGCATCAGAAGCAGCCATGAGCATTCCACAGGACTTGACACCACGCATATTTCTTGGCTTCAGGTTGGCAAGGACAATAACCTTTTTGCCCTGCATGTGCCATACAATTAGTTATAACGTTAAATACTTGTACAGAAAACATCAATATGACGACAACCTTTCTGCACTGTTGCCATGCAAACACGCAAACACACAAAAGCAACTATTCAAGCAGTCATATAAGTTTGTCTGCCTATTCCATCAATATATTTACACAACATTAAGTGTCTTGCTCATAGAATTCACATTTTAATAAGTACAAGTGACGCACAAAGAGCAGTCAATAGAAAATAATTGTTTCTTTCCCGGACCTTGATAAATTCCGGCTAACATACTCAGCTGGAACAAGACACATGCATCTTATAATTTTCTTTTTCACAAAGAATTCAAACCAGCGAAGCATGAAAAGTCCTCTTGCTTGAGGTGTCATTAGATTAAAAAATATTGTTGACCGACACTTGAGTCCACACTTCATATGAAAGGTATTTCAAGGATACTAGTATTACAAAAACAATATACATTTTATTTTTTAAAAAAAAAAGTTTCTCAGTATTTTTTTTTTGTGAGGCTCATAACATAAAAAAATTGTAATACTTTTTTTGAAATGGTGAATATACCTTTTTATTTTTAAAGATATATAACTCATCTTGTGTGTGTTGTCCTGATGTTCTATATCTTAGACTTTAGCCATGTCAAAGTGTTTGTATTTGTGTCATGTCTGGTATTCGTACCAGAGTCTGTGGTACATAGATTCAAATGACAAATGAGTCTATATAACCATCAATTTATATTTATTATTCTCATCAGCATCAAACATCAAAGTTTCATTCTTCTTTTGTCAGAAAATGATGTAGAACCCTACCAAATACATAAGCATACATTAAAGAGTCTATCACAAAGGAAATTTAGAAGAAAACAGATAAAGAGAGTACATTTCTGGCAATTCATATGTTGATTGTCAGTTTTAAAAATTTAGAAATCGAAGCTTTGAAGAATGAAAAAGTGAAGTCCAAGATTTGGTAATACATTTCCTCCACATCTACCACTACCAGAATCATCTAAATGAATAGAAGTTTGGATTTGAAAGTTGAAACCATAGAAACTACCAAGAGAGAATAACCTGAACTGAACTAACACTTTTGTGGCAAGTGGCAGTTTAAAATTTGATACAATCATTCAAATAATGTGTTTTTAGTTTCCACACACAAAGATACTTCCCTTTACAAAATCTCATAAGGTGAAAATCATCTAAAAATCTTTCGTCCTAGTATATCTTCCTTCTCCACTCTTGTGAAAGCACCAGACCTAGGAACCATGGATATAGATACAACATGACACATGAATATGATACAACACAGATGTGAGAATATGGTAAATTCCAAATTATAGGATACACGACTATACAACATATGGAACCAATATAAAATTAACATAAAAAACACAAATCTTAAATTAAAACCAAATCATTAATGCTCCAAAAATATAGTATTTTTTTTTTCAAGTAAAAGAATTTTGGATGCAGATTAGGGGTATAAGATGGTGTTTGAGGGGTATCTGAAAGGATACATGTCCAAGTGCAACAGCCATTTTAATGTGTTTGTACTCTCTTGCCCCTCACGCATTTATGAAATCTAGTTGCAAGATAGGATAAAACCTTCAAGCCATTTTCAAAATATCGTCGTATAGAATCTGTCTGCATATCCTTAAATTTTAAAATTCATGAAAAATTAGTTGGCGATATTTTGTACTGTCTTCCCTCTAATTGGATCAGGATGATTGTTTCCCTCTAATTCGACACATAATTAGTATTCCTTCTGGACTGAAATACAACAAAAAAAATGTAAAACAGAGTAGATTTAGTAATTTCGTTTAAAAAAATGCTTCTTTTTTTCCTAAGTTGTTCTTTATTTAAACTTGGTACTAAGAACAAAAATATGACAGTTGGAAATCCAAATTGAAAAACTTACAATAAATTAACCCTCTATCAAGCAGAAGTCAATACCTAGTTATGAAAAAAAGAGTAAAACCTGAAGGTGTTCAAGAGGGATGTATTTGACAAGGCCACTGCATATGGTTCTGGGTTCAGGTTCACCAATATCAACCTCTTCCACATAGAGAGAATCAGCTTCATCATGTTTCCATGCTCTCACAATGCGCCCAACCCTTATGTCAAGCAGCCCCGCCGCATCCTTAATACTGTTCTCGGCTTCACCACTTGCATTATTGCTAGTGATGGTTTCGGTGGTCACTGCCTCATCTGTGGAAGCAGAAGAAGAAGAAGAGAGTGTGCGAAATGGAGGATACCCAGATGGGTTTGGCGATGATGAGAGGGTGAAAAATGGGAACTTGGAACGGAAGCGCGTGGCGTTGGAGAGAAGGGGAAGATGGGGTCTCGTGTTACGAAGGGAGCAGAGCGAGATAACACTGCCAACTCTCAAAGCATTTGCCATTTTTGTGTTATCAAATAAAAAGGAGGAACGGATTGGATTTCAATCCTCGGAGACAACACAACCAATAAACTAGACCAAGGCAAATATTAAGGTTGCTTCATTAGAAAACAATTATGTGAATGAGTAAAATAAAATTTTGATTTCCTGCCCCCAAAACCAAAAGAATGAATGTAATTTGTGGCCTAAAAGGGTGAGAAAGGATTGGTTAGAATATAAATAAGTTATAAGTCTTCTATTAACAACATATGGTCGAAAAAATGAAGAAAAAGGTGTATTGAAATTGAATACAAGTATGAAAGCAAAAAAATACATGCGTTTGCCGGGAGTCGAACCCGGGTCTATTGCTTGGAAGGCAATTATCCTAACCGTTGGACTACAAACGCTTGTTGTTGATGACTTGGGAAATACTTTCTTCACATTTTGTGTGACTTCTATCCTTACAAAGTTACAAGTACTTCAAAACCAATTTGTGACAAACCAATAAAAAAATGAAAATTAATATAAACCATTAATAAAAAAAATCTGCTTTTGTTATGGGATGTGTATTAATTTTTGGTTCTCATTTAAAAATAAATCAAGTCAAATCCAATCACAATGTATAATAAACATTTCTTTTATGTTGTTCTTAAATAAAGTTTAACTCAAAACACATTACATGTTACATCATTTGAGAATCTCAAATAGCATTTTAAACTAGAGTAAATTTCTATTTTACTTTGCATAATTAACCAAAAAACCACTTTTATTCCTAACAAATATGAATGAGACTCTTTTTTCAAAAATGATGTCACACCATTATTAACAGATTTTGATTCTCATATATTACCGATAAAAGAAATAACGTGATGGGAAAGGAAAGACAAAAAGCTCGAGCCATTTTGATTGACTCCACATAAACAATAGTAAGCATATTATTGCTAATTTTAGCATATTTTTAAAAATATGAATTTATTTAGTTTTTATTTTTAAAAGAACTCTGCACCCTTTTGAAGCCCTAGCGTGTGTCCGCTTTGGGCTAATCTGGCACATTTTGTAAAGGTTTTTAACCTCCAAAATACTCAAATTTTACCTTAATACTAAGCCATAAGACTCGCCTAATGTTTAGTCTCGAGTTAAACTCTACTCACGTGCTTTAAGTATAATAATTGGTGGTCAAAGTCAACATTCAGTTTCGAATGAGGCACACCACTAGCATCAAAACATCGTCTAAGTCAGCATGTTTCATTTCCCCCTTCCCGAATCAGTTTTAATCAGTCTCTGATGCTGCCATAGTAAACTTTAGCGGCTAATCTAGCATCTGCATGTCTGCATTTCAACACAAAATAAAGGGAACCCTTCACAGCACAATTATGGATCCTAATCAAATGAGCACTAACTCCAGAACATACAAGCAGAAGACACGTGGAAAAGGGGAAGGGATATTTCTATACAATGAGGCCATTCAAAAATATACATGCAAAAGCCACACCAAAGACACTGTGAAATGCCTTCCCGACACACATCTAACCCCTAAAATATCTTCAATACAACAAGTGTACTGAAGATGAAAAATGAAAAAATCAGCAGAAGCAATCCCACTCCACCAGAATTACAACCTGCAAAATCCAACATAATCACAATGTCAAAATTTTGCTCTGCAAATGAGCACGATGAAAATATAGCACTGCAGTCATCTTCAACGCACAGAATTTGAGACAATTCAACAATATTTTAATTCTTGTATCCTAGACGTGCAACTTGGGTATGCACAATGCTACAAAACTTGGAACATTTAAAGATATGTATTAAATTCGTCAACTGACAGCCAGAATAGTATTAATTTATAAAACACTTCAAAATGGGACTCACCATTATTTTTTAGTGTCTGAGAAGATGTTGGGAGAGCAGGTAATGACATCTCTGGAAAAAAAAAATAGAGACAAGAGTTAAGCAAATGCAAACAGTAATTTGTAATATCATAATACCAACATCCAGGAAAAAAAAAAAAAAAGGTAAGCAGCGATCAAGAGAAAGTAACTTTGTCCAAACACATACCAGGTGCACAGAGTGACATAGATGCAAATGAAGATGATGAAGAAGGCCAGGGCGCAGCAATGTTATCACTCAAATCACATGTAAAGCTAAAGCCTGATGAATTGTCAAATATCACATCTCCAGGCAAGCTTCGAAGTAAACAGCCTACATATGAACCAACAACAGTCTCATCATTTACCAACAATACAATATTAATTGACAAGAATCAAGCATGTATTTACTGTGCTTTAAAAGGAGCTTTTTCTCTACTCCATAGAATTATTATTTATTAAGGTATAATCCAAGATTGTATTCTAATCAACCAAGTATAAATCTCTCATAATCCCAAGTTCACCTAATAACCTAATCCATCACCCTTCTAAAAAAAGAATGGGATTCCAAAATAGCATAATTGGATTCAACTATCAAATATTACATCACAAATTCCCTAGTCCTTGCTGTCAATACCATGTGTTGTCTGAACCAGAGTGTAACAACAGATTATTGAATTTAAAAACAACAGCTCTCAACAAAATGCAAGGAATAGAAAAAAAGAGCAAACCTTGTTGTCCATAAGCTGTCGTACCAGTACCATGCAGATCCACAACAGATGAATTAGACCAGAGAAACTCAATCAGTGGTCACGGGCAGGAAATAAGAATATCAATTGAGCATGATAAATACCTTGTATGCTGAAATCTTTCAAATCAACGTCACAAAGCTCATAAATATTTGTCATCACTCCACCTCCACGCAACATAGATCCAAAAAGTGTTGCACATATTATAGCTTGTTTATTCGTAATTAACATTTGCTTTTGTATCCCGGCAATATATGTGTTTAATGAACTACAACAGGAAGGGCTAGGGGCAGCTACATTCCAACATGCATTAATTACTTCTGTTGGCTCCTTAAAAGTCAAAGGACAAACTGCACAAACAATACTTACTTTATTATTAAGTTTTGAAACAACGAAATGAAACAGTTATGATTCAATTGGCAGAACACAATTTTTTATATATGTCATTCATAAATACAACTTTTATTCCAGGTAGATCCATCCATCTCATAATTTGACTGGCATTCTTTTGAGAACAGTTAAATTTATATCAGATATCATAATGCAATTAAAAATAAGGTCTAAAGGATGTGTATTTCTATACAACATTCTGCCAATCTTAGTTTGTCTGCAATGAAAAAACACAAAATCCAACTCTTTCCCAGTGGAACCCAATCTCTCTTTTACCAAACAGAAAATATGGAAGGGAAAAAAAAATGGAAGCACTCATGTAACAGGACAGGAAACAAGCATCTAAACCAATACCACAGAAAACAATTACAAAATGTGAAGAATGAGGTACATTATGACCAGTAATATAAAATCACTTAAATACATTCCCCCACATTCCTTCCCAATTTATTCATGAATGAGATGATTGGTTATGCCACTGATAATCTCTCTAAACTTCAAATATATTACATTAAGAATGAAACAGTTAAACAATATACCTTTGTTGACTTTGCAAGCAGATAGTATTCGGAATGCAGTATTTGCGGCCTCAAATGATAGTTTTTTGGAAAGATATGAATAAACCACACTTTTACAATCGTTAAGATAATCAGTGTGATTCACTTCCCCAGCCATATTTTCATTATTGTTAATCATCATTTGTCTTCCAGAAATCTGTAATGCTGCATCCATTATCGCAGGTTGGCAAACAGGCCTGCAACATTCTTTAAGTGGATCAACAGTGCTGCAAGCCTCAAGTAACTTACTTGTGTTAACTGTTTTTTCAAAAGTAGAATCATCCTTCACAGGACATGACCCGCCTGTAAAATTAGATGATTTTATGGAACAAAGTCTGGGGATTGTACTATTTGCCCCTCTACTGGCTAGAATACTAATGATATCAGAAAAACAATGATCAGCAACTGCATTTGGTAAAACCAAATGATCAGATTTCATGCTGAAGAAACCCTGGAAGATGTGGATCAAGCTACTAAACTGAGGACAACATATTACATTCCCTACAAGGGCTGCCAAAGGTCCAGAGCAATCAGATGCTGTTTTATCTAGGATACTTGATATACCCGAATGAGAAAAGTTTACAGGGCATTTTCCAGTTAAAACTGGTTCATATCTGGTTGGGAAGGTAGGGTACATGGGTGGCAAAGACTCAGTGGGATATGGGAATTTTGGTAATACAGCAGGTGATATTTCTATGGGGTCAAAGAGCCCAGATTCTCCAGAAGCAGGTTCCTTAGCTAACTCTACCAGAGTAGAAATTCTTCTATGGTCAGCATGTATTTCCCGTGCTGTCACATCTTGGAAAGTAGGAAGCCAGATGAAACATAGAATTAGCTGACAGCACAAAGAACCTGCAACAATTTAATCGGCACTTGACTTAGCAGAAGTATAATTCATAGAGCAGTGCTCAAAGATAACGCAAGCCAGTAATGTATACCAATGTGTTTTGATCCAACACATATTTAAAAATGAATTATGAATGATACATATTACAGAATGATGACCACCTCAACAATACCACATACATGAGTTTGCAAACAATCAGGACTCGGGGAGCTTATGAAAACCTAAACTGTAAATTAATGATTCACTCATCCATCAAATCTACTATGCTTACCCCTATAAAAATTAGCATCCTGAGAGCAGCCCATAACTCCCTAGCCCTCTGGTACCATGGAGTTTTACACAGGATAACCAGGTGGTTGGCGGTGATAAGCCAAGTGGTACCACATAGCAGTGAAGCAAACTTGTAATACTTCGAAGCTTAAGATCTGTGATTAAAGTAAGAGAACAGTTTAAAGCTTGTTGAAAGAGGATAATCAGAATCAAGTACTATTCCAAACTACTGCCTAATATAAACATGCTACTGCATAGAACAAAATGAGATTATAATTCAAGATTTTCAAGCCTAAAAAAATTTTGGCATGCATTTAACAGGAATTTCTCTCAGGCATCAATTCTCGCGACTGTCGTTTTTAAGCCCTAGGATTTTGTTTCTGCAATTTCCTATAGCAAGATAAGTAGACCTCAAAAATATTAAATAAAATGGAACCATATAAAACCATGGAAACGGTTTCAGCTTCTGTTTCTTCTTTTTTTCTACGCGATGTATTCATCAAGACCATTTTTTTCCCATAGAGCTCATCTCTCCTACTGTGTCAACAAGATTTGAACAAAAACAAAAAGAAAGCAAACAAATATAAATTGAGCCTAACACCTCAGATTAGATTACATTGTTGGGTCACTAGGTTGGAAAATTACAGCTAAAGACAAAAGCTAAAAGAGACAACTATAGTAATGACTAAGTTCTATAGATGAGTAATGAAATAAACAACGATATTTCCTCTTTGCACTAAAAAACGAACTCTAAGTGGCACGATCACTAAATCCAAATTTGACAAGCCAAAAATAGTAATGTCGAATATAATAACAAAAATCCAAAGATTCGAGCTAACAGGTGCTGAAATGAAGAAACAGACAGAGAGAGTAAGGTTGATTTAGGGATTACGATAAGAGAGCCAAAAACAAATAGAAACAACTTACCGTGTAACAGCGAGAAGTGAAAAAATCGAAGCGAGGAAGGAAAAGTTGCGGCAACGAAATATGGATCGGGTTGAAAAAATGAAACCCTAATCGAAGAGGAAGAGCAGTGAAGAAGAAGAACAGAAGAGGAGGACGAGAGAAGAAGAAGAGTGATATGGTAACAGCTGGCACCCGCATTACCTACTCCTATTCCTATAAAAGTTTAAACGCACCGTTTCGGCTACACAACAACACTGCTATAGTAATAGTATAGTGCTATTCACTCTTCACTTCTTACTACCAATCATTTAGGTTTAACTTTTCCTTAACAACTCTTATGAATTTGGTGCCTTTGTTTCTTCTATGTTAAGTAGTACTATATCTTTGTTTAAAGTATTAATGAAATTAAATACATGCCTCTAAGGGATAAATGTTTCATTTAAAAGAGAGAGAGAAATAAATTCACTTAAGAAACTTCAATTAATATAAAAAAATGTAATTGTTTAAACTTTATTCATTATTTTTATTTTAAATTAAATATATTGTAATTTATATATTTAAAATTTTATGATTTTTTAAATTGAACTGAAATAAATATTTATTGAGTTTGGCTTATGATATATTTAAAGTTTGACACAAAATATATAAATATAAAATTAATAGAGAAATAAATGAAATTTAGTCAGAACCTAATTAATTCGTATTATTTATTTATTCCTCGCTATTTTTATAAAAAAAAATGAATAAGTATCTGTAAATGTTGATTGTAAGTGTGACATATTTTCACGCGATACAATTCTATGTATTAAATTAGAGTAGATTCTTTTGATAGTATACTTTGTTCAAAAAGGTGGAAATGGAAAAGATGGTAGGGGAAGGGAGGGTGAAAGGTACCTTTTCTTAGTTTAGTTTGGAAGACGAGAGGAAGAAAAATATAAAGAATATACTGCTATATTTTTTATGAATATTAATGGATGAGATGTATGATAGAATAAGATTTTCAGATTATTTAATAAATATAATTCAAACTGTAAATATATGTTTTTAAATCTCCTGACATGGGAGGAGTGAGTGATGGGAAAATTATTTTTCTCTCGTGTTCTATACTTTTTTATAAATTCCTTAATCAAATGATATAAAATAAAATAAATGGCATACACTCTCCTCCTTCTTCCTTCTATCAAACACATTGTGATAGTAGCTTAATATTTTAATGAGACGAAAAATATGAAGAATATACTACTAATTTTTTTTTAAAATAAGGAATCAGATGTAAGATAAAATAAAACTATAGAGTAATTTAATACTTATAGTTGAAAATTTATAAATAATTTTTTTTCCTTTAATATTTTTAATAATGGAGGAGAAACAAATTAAAAAGAGGAATTTGAGTTATTTTCCTGTATTTTGTTATCCGAATTTATGAATCAAAGGAGATAAAATTAAAAAATAAAATAAAATCTCCACTCTCTTCTTCTAACCAGACATACATGTGAATCTGACTTGATATTTTAGTTTTTTTCTTCTTTAATTTTAATTTCTCCTCTTCAATTTTTTTTTAATAAACGATCTATATAGTTTTAAATTATATATTTTTAGATTTGATATTATTGAATTATGCGTATTCCTCCCATAATTTAAAGTATTTTTCTTATTGTACCCTTTTAATTTATTTGTAAAAAAATTGACATGAACTGAAATACTTGTGTAATGCCGAATTTTTTTTTCCAATATTTAAGTTTATCCAAGACAGAAAATTTTAAAAGTAAAAGACAAAAACTAAGGTTTATTTTAAAGTTAATCATATTAATACGAAAATATTATACATCATACAAAAAAATATCTCTAGTTTCAATATGTTTACTAATATTTTTTGTTGTTTTTCAGGATTTTTTGTTGTTGGATATATTCTTCTTATATTTAAAATCATATTTTTAACATGTGTGTCACTCATTTTGTCTTAAGCAACAACGAATTTTTTTTAATTAAGTCAATAAGGTGGTGGTTTTGCGGTATGACTATGCAAGGTCCATGACAGAGGATAATTAAAAAAAAAAAAAAATCAGACAACTATAATGTGAAGAGGGAAAAAGTTCAATTTCTTTTAGCAACAACTTTATCTTATTGATTTTTCTAAAACTTATTAATTCCTAAATTTAAATTTCTCCAAGCATTAGAATTTTCATTTTTATAAAGAAAAATTAAATATTTATCTGTATTTAATATTTTATATTTGTAAGTAAAAAAAAAGTGTATATAATAAAATATATTGTTTTTAATAAAATTGTGTCTCTATTTTTTTGTACGAAATACTTTGTTATTGTTTAGCTGTGTGTCATCAAATGTCAACACCGGTATGTAGGTCAACTTAGTATGTGATTCGAAGAGTAACACAATGAACATGAAGTCCTCTAAATTTTTACCATTGAAAGCAAAGCAACTCATTGTTGATTCCAATTTCCAAATTTTCATTTAAAGACAAGTGTCAATGGGATGAGAATGAGGTCATAAAATAAAAAAAAGGACAGACGCAAATTCTCGGGTAGGCATGTTGGGCTATGTATTAATACCAAACAAAGTAGTTTTTGTCGTTACCTGGGCTCCACTTATGATTGAAATCTTTTCCCTGTAAATGCACCCCACAAAAAGCATTGAAAAAAACCACTCACGGCCTCGATCACCCACGTACCTTGGATCCTACATTACTCAGTGCCACTATTTTGACCGTTAGATATATTATTATTTTAATGAATGGCTTAGATTTTTAATCGGTTACCAGATCTGTCTAATTGATTAGGTTAGATTTAATTGTAATTAATAATTATTTTTTTAATTACAGTGAAGGCCTTGTGGAGGAAAGCGGTGGTGAGATAAAGGTGCATTAGGTTTTGTTGAACCGGTGAAAGTGAATCTTTGCTTCCGTACACTGACACATCCGATCTATTATGTCGAGACCTCCACTTGCTCCGATGACGACATCAGAATTTAGAGGACCACACCACTTCTTCATCAGTAAGGCGATGGCAACATTGATGACGAAGTAGTTGAGCGAACCACGGCTCCGATGAAGAAAGCACTATAACCCCAAATCGATTTTCAGAGATCTGGATTTCTGGTAGAGTTTGCGTGAATTGCATAGAGGTATGGACGGAGATTTTGCCGGCGTCGGGGGAGGGAGCAGTGGCGATGAGTGTTTGCTTGGTGATGTCGAGTCTGCAGAGCATTTTAATTTTTTTGGTTTTGTTGCCGAATCAGTGTACCTCTCGTTCTTGCAAGGAAAGTTCTTGTAGCTTTTTGTTTAAGCTTATCTGCAGCAACTGAACACAGAGATCTTGGCACTTGCCCTTGAAGTGAAAGGGTTTCATGGTTTGATTTTGATTTAATTGTGCAATGGTAGGAGGACAAAGAGAAAGGGACTAACAATGTTGTTGTGCCAGAAATGAACGATTTATTAGGTTGTTGGATTTGCCTTTTTTGTTTTGTTGCATTTCGATTGTTTAAGTTTGGTGTTTCGATTTGGGTTTCTGATTGTTTCCCTGTAACACATGCTTGATTAGTATTCTTATTATCATTTTTCTTCAATTTGGCACGAATAAATGGGATACGTTTGGGGAAGGGATGTTGTTGAAGAAAGAGAAAGAAGAATAAACAGTAAATGTGCAAATATTGTCTAGGGAAGGGAAGAAGAATTAGGAGAAATAAGATCTTAATTAGCAAAATTTATCTTTTTAACAACCGGTTGATGACCGGCTATTATGGGCAATTCTAAGGTAAAGTCCAAAACGGACTCACTGGTGAACCAGCTATTTGGTGATTTTGATTTTGATCTTATCACTCTAAAATACTAGCTACATGCAGCTTGAAAAGTTTTGTTTTCTCAAAATATCATTTTTCAAAATATTTATATTAATATTAATACTATTTATCAAAATGAATTTCTAACTAACTCAATTTTTTTTCAATAAAAAATTCTATTAACAAATTATTGTAACTTACAAATATCATTTTTCTTTCTTATATTAATATAAAATTAAATAACTCGTGAGTAATAATTATTTATACAAATATTTTTCATTAATTTTAAACAATTTAAAATCACACGCAACACACTAAAAATTAAAAGTATTAAATAAGCTCTCACCCCTGAACCTCCAATTTTATAGATAATATAAGTCTGTAATCGAAAAAAAAAATATAAATTAAATAAAAATAAATTATTTTTTTGTTTGTTTTTTTTTTTCTTTCTTCGCATAGCTTCTGCACCCACCTTCTCTTTACTTTGTTTGTTTTGGGGGGATTTACGTAAAGGAGGTAATTTTTTGTTTAATTACTGTTTGAGAATTCTTTTCAAATTATTTACTAAAAGGGATAAGTATAATTTTAAATTAAAGTCGTAACTGAAATTATTTGGGTATATATAATTTTAAGTAAATAATTATTTACTTAATATTTAGGTAACTGAAATTATTTACTTAATATATTTTTATATATACCCAAATTAAAGTCGTAATTATTTACTTAATATATTTTTATATATTAGAATCAGCCTCGTAAAGGACGTGACCTGATCCCCCATGATGGCCATCGTCCTATATGACAGATTTGTTTTCGGAGAAGTTTCAAAATTGGGATTCACCCGTGAACATGTCATTTTTACTTATAATAGCCGACTGATTTTAATATGAAGACGTGTTTTTTCAGTCACACCGATGATTATTTCTTTCAGTCATATGATATAATATTAAAATAATTAATGATGATGATTTGTTATCTGATAATAAAGAAATTTGTGTTTTTAAATAAAAGAAAGAAACATTTGTATCCCCCTCCCGTTCCCAATGCTAACTACATTTTCTTTCTTCATTTTTTACAAATGGGCTTCGCTAATATACAGTTGCTACTACTATCTCTTCATTAAATTGATTCCTTTCACGGATTCCTCTATCAGAAATCTCACCTGCTACTAGTACTTCTGATAAATCCAAAAATATGGTGAATTGTTTTGCTTTACAATCCTTGCACGGAGAAAAAGGAACAACAACCCTCTCTCCATTATATGTTTTATTTTTTCTGTGATTTTATATTTTTATATATTTTTAAATGTTTTTATATAATATTGTTTGATGTAATATATTTTTTTAATATTTATATGGTTTGATTTAATAGTATTTGGTATATTTAATTTTGGCTATATGATTTTATTTAATATATTTTATATTTATTATTAATTTTAAGATATTTATTTAACCAAATTAAATTGAAATGAAAATATATGTGAATATATTTTAATTAATTTTGTAAATTTTTTAATAATGTTAAAAATTTAAATTCTTAGAGATTTATTGTTGATGAAAATATTTTGGTAATAATTTTAACTTGAAAAATATGAAATAACATATATTTATTTTGATTTTGTTAATTAAATATGTTGATTTTGTTAATGAATTTTTACAAATATAATTATTTCTACTTTTGTTAACACAATCATTGTAATTATTTGGGATATATCTTAAAAATATTACCATTAAAAATTTTAGATTTAAAAAGAAAAAATAGGAGTATACTTAATAAAAATACAGGTGCAATTAATAAATTTCAATTTTTAATGTGCAACTTATCAAAAATAGGGGTACGTTTAGCAAAGTTGGCCTCTTTCAAAGTGGTGGACTATTTCACGACTTTAAAGTCGTTTGAGTGCAAAAAGCAAAAAAAAATCCGACTTTGAAGTCGTAAAAATTTATACAAGTATAAATTTTTACGACTTTTGAACATAAAAATAAATTACTAAAATTCTGAAATTAAAAATAAAAAAAAACAAAACGCATATGAGTATTTAGTAAATAAATATAAAATGAAAGAAAGTAGTAAAAATAATTACGACTTTAATTTACTAAAAAATATATTAAGTAAATAATTTTAGTAAAATTAATTTGGATATATATAAAAATATATTAAGTAAATAATTACGACTTTAATTTGGGTATATATAAAAATATATTAAGTAAATAATTTCATTTACCTAAATATTAAGTAAATAATTATTTACTTAAAATTATATATACCCAAATAATTTCAGTTACAACTTTAATTTAAAATTATACTTACCTCTTTTAGTAAATAATTTGAAAAGAACTCCCTAACAGTAATTAAAAAAAATTACCTCCTTTACGTAAATTCCCTCAAAACCAAACCAAGTAAAGAGAAGGTGGGTGTAGAAGCTATGCGAAGAAAGAAAAAAAAAACAAACAAAAAAATAATTTATTTTTATTTAATTTATATTTTTTTCCGGTTACAGACTTGCTATTATCTATAAAATTGGAGGTTAAGGGGTGAGGGCTTATTTAATACTTTTAATTTTTAGTGTGTTGCGTGTGATTTTAAATTGTTTAAAATTAATGAAAAATATTTGTATAAATAATTATTACTCATGAGTTATTTAATTTTACATTGATATAAAAAAGATAAATGATATTTTTAAGTTACAATAATTTGTTAATAGAATTTTTTATTAAAAAAATTGAGTTAGTTAGAAATTCATTTTGATAAATAGTATTAATATTAATATAAATATTTTGAAAAATGATATTTTGAAAAAAAATCAAACTTTCCAAGCTGCTGGATAGTGTTTTCGAGTGATAAGATCAAAATCATCCTGTGCACTCTAGTTTTTCTTTTCATTTTTTATTATTTTTTTTTTCTCTCTGGATCATCAACTACCTATTTTCGGTAAAATAGTTGGTTCACCCGTGAATCTTTTATTTTTGACTTCACCTTAGAATTGACCCCTTTAGGATGAGAAAGTAATTTCAATAGTAGAATATGTTTTTCTTGGGATAAGTGTTGGATTACTATGCTACTCCTGTTGTTGGATTTGAATCCAAAAATAATTTATTTGATATATAAGAGTAAGATTACAGATAATATTCTTTCCATATTATCTCCACATAATATAATGTGAAAGGGATAAGTAATTTTATTTTTAAGTGTCAGAGTAGCATCGTATTTGCGTAAACTGGATTTTTTTTATATAAAAAAGATTGCTTTGCATCCGTACCCTTTCCCCATTATCGGACCTGCTCTGTTTCCGCCGCGCCGCCACCGAGGGTCGACGGCAAGAATGCCCACATACATCAATATTCATATTTACATATATTTCTTTCAATTCCCAAAATACAAAAAAAAAGAGAGAGAGAGAGAGAGAAAATCAAAGCAAGAAGAACATGAATCTTTTCTTCGAATTTCCAATTCTTCTGTCCTAGATTTTGTCCCCTTTTTATTCACTCCACCATAAAACAGAGACTGAGGAGTCATTATTGATGAGGATTGGTATTGTCAAGAACAGTGGACAGAGATAGAAGCAGCACAGGAAAGAAGAACGGAGAAGAGAGGCTCTCTTTTCTTTTCAAAATCTAGTGTGGCATTTCCACTGTAATCCTACACTTATCCCAGGTCTCCCACGCTAGCCAACGTCTTCATTTATAATAAAATTATGAATGTAAAAAATGTGCTACTATGATTTTTTCTGAAAGAATTTATGTTAGTCAAGGATTCCGTGAGGCTCATCCAGAATAAGATTCGCTGCACCGTTGCAAATTTGCAATCATTACTCATGCAAGAAACTTTTACCGTTAAAAACAAAAGCAGGATTTTTGCCATAACTGGAGGCATGTTATTTGAGACGTCTGCAACTCTGCAGCTGGAGTTACTAATTTTCAGTATTAGCTGTATTTTACAAGTAATTCACCAAAAAAGCTGTATTTTACAAGAATATTTTGCAATACCTAAAAGTTAAGTGGTTAAAAATTACCATCTAATTAAAATATAAGTATTTAATATATTAACTATTAAAACAACTAATTCGATGTAAAATAACAAAAATAATGTTTATGTAAATTGAGATAATGTTTTTTATTTTATAGATAAAAACATATTTTCAAACAATTTTAAATTTAAGTTAATTTGAAACTCTTATCCTTTTTTTGTTTTAAAATAAAATAGTACAATATTATAAATAAGTTTTGTTACAATTACAGCTATTAAGTGAGGTGTGATAACAGCAGTTGTCAATTAAAACTTAGATATTAGAATATAACTTCTAGAATACAAGAAGCTGATCTTCTAAATGGTTTACTGGGCCATGCATACCATAGCAATTGTATTGAGTACAACGAACACAGGCGGTTGAAGAGTGAAATACCTAATACTAATAATCAAAACGTAAAAATGAAAATTTATTCCCACGAAAGAAAATATAATTAGATCTCTGGTGTTAGTTACAAAGTAATACAAGGAAAATCCTCAGTCGGGGTCAAAGATTATGTAATGTAGCAGTGTGCAAACATTTGGAACAGAGAGATCCCATCCCCTGTTCATCCCCTGTATGTAACTTTGGTAACATCTTTGACTAAATATTTGGCAAGATCTCACAATGGCACCCGGGATAGCTGATTGAAGCCAAACGAACATTTACATGTGAAGGTTCTATTCTAATGGAGGTCTGTAATCAAGCATATCCCTGATATTTAACCTGATTGAAGGTCCCATGGCTGAGCATATGTGAGCACTTTTCCAGTACACACCTTTAGCACCTGAAGGTTTGTTTGCCTCTACTGATTTCTGTGAAATTAGGACATCGAGTTAGAAGTTTATCATTTGAGTGAGTGAAATACAGTTAGAAAGGATGCAAAGAGAAGAACATACTACTGCAGCAAGCAAGTTTACAAGAAGATCCTCTTCTGGAAAGTCAGCTTTTCCAAAAGGTAAGTGCACGATTCCAGTTTTGTCTGCCCTGTATTCAACTTTTCCCTGCTTGAATTCTGCTATAGCCTGTAAAATGTGAATTTAAAGCCTTTCTGATTAGCCTAGCAAGTGCATAATTTTGGGGAGTAAAATCTTGAAATTTGTGGCCAATGGCCTTGTATCCTACCCCCCCCCCTCCCCTTTTTGTTAAAAGAGAAGAAAAAACCAAAATGGAAATAGGTCAAGCAAGTACCATAATTTGTATTTGCAAGAAGGTTCAATATATATAACATGCATGTAAAGAAGAAAAGAAACAATAGAAGTGGATAATACACCTGGGGAATATTGGGTGTTACAGTGCCAGCTTTTGGGTTTGGCATCAGTCCTCTTGGTCCCAGTATCTTCCCAAGGCTAGCAACCTGACACAATCAACAATGACAATCAAGGAAGATTGCACCATAAAAAGCAATTCTAAAAAAAAAAGTTTATTGAACTATTGAAGTCTTCATACTTACAGAAGGTTATCAGGACAATATATCTAAAAGTTTAATAATAGTAGCTTTGAAGAGTACCTTACAGCATGCTACCAATTGACTAGCACTTAGGTTTATTAATTTATTAAAACACGTTATAGAGAAAACAAACGCATCTTATCAAAAGTTCTTTGAAGGAAAGGTGGTTTTTAATCTACATTAGGAGAACCCAATTTGCAAATAATTCAGTCAGTTACCAATTTTGCATATCACTTATTGAGATTTCATCCTTTTATGGATTACTCAAATTATACTTTGGGAAGAAAACACTAAATTTGACAAAATCTGATCACAAATTAAAACAAAGATAATAAGAGCAACACCTTAGGCATCATATCTGGAGAAGCAATTAGTTTATCAAACTCCATGAATCCTGCTTTTATTTGTTCTATCAGATCCTCTCCACCCACCAAATCAGCTCCTGCATTTTTTGCTTCATCGAATTTTTCACCTGTCAAAATGAACTATGAATTAGACTAGTCAAAACAAGAAATAGATTACGAATTATAAGTGGCAATCCAGGTTATGAATAAATTGTAAATGGCAGGAAGGAATACTAATTGGTCTTTTGTCCATTTAATTCTCATTAGAGTCATCATAACCGACATCCAAATCCACCTCTTAGCCTTATATATGATGGGTATTGTGTCATCCAGTCCACATTTTTTTCGTAGTTAAACTTTAAAAGCTATTATCCATGTCTTTCATTCAAAAGTACAATAAATTATTCTAGGCTTTCATTCAAAAGTTTTAGAATAACCCTTGAGAAGAAATATTATTAGATAGAAAGAGAGAAAGCACAACTACGGGGAGCATAAATATCTTCCAAAGAGATAGATAAAAATATCAATGAAATAAACCAAAAATCGAGAATGCAGCAAGCCAGTTCAGCCCCTCTACATCAGACAGCTGAAAATTCCTTTGAAAAAGTGATAGCAGAGCACCAATGTCAATCCAATCCCATAACAGATTTTCATGGTAAAGAGAGCAACATAAGCCTTACCATCCCAAAAGGATTTGACTTTGGCCTCCTTACTGAAACTTTTATATTTGAAACAAAGAGCTAGAAACTAGTCAAAAGTCAAGGAACCCACCTAAAATCCATCAAGCTAGCTAAACACCTTAAACTATAGTTTAATGATTCCAGTACTGAAGAATTTACAAATACAAATAAAACATACACACTCAAAAAAAAGAAAATATGATACTGGAATGGAGAGGTGCAGGAAGCTATTAAACAGAAGAAAGAATGCTTTAGATCTTTGCAAAAATGTCCTAATGATGAAAATTTGCAAAAGTTTAGAGAAGTGAGAAAAAATGCAAAAAAAGCAGTGCGGGAAACTAGAGGCAAGGCTTTTGACGATTTGTATAAAAATATTGAGAGCAAGGATGATGAAAAAGGTATTTACAAACTTGCTAAAATGAGGGATAAGAAAAGTAACTTCACCCAAGTTAGATATATCAAGGATGAAACTCAAAACTTTTGGTAAGAAAGGAAGATGTAAGTGAAAAATGGATGAACTATTTTAACAAACTTTCCAATAGGGATGGCGATAAAAGTGAGGTGGATTTGGAGGACGTTTCTGATTATCTGAATAGAAGATTTGTACACACACATGAAGTTAAGGAGGCTTTAAAGAGGATGAAGAGTAATAAAGTTTTAGGACCCGATAACGTCCCTATTGAAGTGGCAATAAAATGGTTGACCAATCTTTTTCATAAGATTCTTCAAACAAATAAGATGTCTGATGCTTGGAGGAAAAATATATTTGTGTCTATTTACAAAAACAAGGGAGATATCCAGATTTGTTCTAACTATAGAGGCATCAAGCTCATGAGCCATACTATGAAGTTATGGGAGAGAGTTATTGAACATCGTCTAAGAAAGGAGACCAAGGTTTCCGTAAATCAATTTGGATTTATGCCAGGAAGGTGTACCATGAAAGCTATTTTCTTGATGCGACAATTAATGGAAAGGTATACGGAAAAGAAGAAAGACTTACATATGATGTTCATAGATCTTGAGAAAGCATATGATAAGGTCCCGAGAAAAGTCTTATGGTGGACTCTTAAGAAGAAAAATGTAACATTAAAGTATGTTAATGCAATCAAGGATATGTATGATGAGACTACTACATGTGTGAAAGCTTATAATGGAACATCAAAATATTTCTCTATCACGGTATCACGGTAGGTGTTCACCAAGATTCAGTTCTTAGTCTTTATCTCTTTGCCTTAGTGATAGATGAACTAATGAAAAAAATATTCAAGAGGAAGTGCCATGGTGTATGCTTTTTGTAGATGATATCATGCATATTGATGAGACTAAAGATGGTGTTAATAGGAAACTGGAATTGTGGAGAAATACTTTGGAGTTTAAAGGATTCACGATAAGTAAGCGCAAGGCAAAGTATATGAAGTGTGAGTTTTTGAGGGGAAAAGATGGTGGTCAAGACACAGTCCATCTACTTGATCAAGAGGTACCCAAGAAAAATGTTTTTAGATACTTAGGATCAATTTTGCAAAAAGGTGATGATATTGATGAGGATGTAAATCATTAAATCAGAGCAGGGTGGATGAGATGGCAGAATGCATCTGGGTTTTTATGTGACCGACAAATTCCCCTTAAGCTAAAAGGAAAATTCTATAGAACAGCTGTAAGACCGGCAATGTTATATGGAGTGGAGTGCTGACCAGCACATAAGCAACATGAGCACAAAATAGGGATAGCAAAAATAAGGATGTTAAGGTAGATGTGTGGTTATACGAAGATGGATAAGATAAGAAATGAGGATATTCAACGAAAGGTGTTTCAATGTGTGAAAAGATGAAGGAGTATAGATTGAGATGGTTTTGGCACGTTATGAAACGACCACTGGATGCTCCTGTTATAACAAAAGTTTGTTACCAAGAGCTCGACACAAAGAGAGGTAGAGGTCGACCGAAACTCACCTGGGGAAAGGTAGTTAAACAAGACCTAATAGAGTGGGATATAGATTGGCGGATGATGTGTCTGAAGACGGAGTGGATAAAAGCTATAAGTTTGGTGAAGTGTTAAACACATTAGTATGTTTATGTTCCAGTCGTTCCCCTTTTTTTTAGTTCTTTTCCTCTTCATTTTGCCCCTCCTCTTTTCACCCTTCTTTTATTTTAGCTTATTTTTCATTTCTTTTGTCTTATTTTCCCTTTTTCTTCTCATCTCTCTTTCTCTTTCTTTGTCTTTTTTCAGATCTATCATTGGGTTCATCTACCACCGACCCCAATTAACTTGGGTTAAAGGTGTTATTGATGTTGATGTTGACTCAAAAAAAAAAAGGGTTGGATCTGACCTGCCCGTTACAACCATGTCATATACACAAACAATTCAGCATTTAAACAAGTAGTCTAGTGTTTTTTACAGTAAGCCTAGCCACCTAATGACAATACTAGGGTGCAAAGCAACTAAGTTGTCATGGCATATACCTGTTCAGAACCAAATCACCACCAGCAGAATAAAAAGCGCAGAAACAAGTTCCAGAAATATGCAACCAAGAGCGGCTAATAATGCATGTTCCTTTAATTGCTAATCTGTTACTGCTATTTATGGTACAATAATCTTTTAAATTGATGAAAGTTGCCTTCATAAACATTATCCATATAATGGGTGGAGTTGCACATACAAAGTACTGCATAAAATTAATTGCAAACAATTAATCAGAACCCTCCCAAACCCCAATTGGGTGGGATGCACTAGGTCACCCTCTTTAACAATTATCTCTAAATCGTGCTACTCACTAAATGGCTTACTAATCATTTTGTTTACATGATAAAGCTCAATGGTAGTAGTTGATTCATGTAGCCATTAGCTAACCCCAACTACTGGGACATGGGTGGTGGTTGTTTCTGTGGATTAGTATCATCTACTTCAGCTACAGCCATTTCCTTTTTCAGAGCATAGACTGTCCATAAGTTTAGTGTTCCTTTTGAAGGACAGGAGGAATGACAGAAACCCTTACAAGAGGGGGCAGAGGTCTAGTATAAAGACTTAAATGAACCATAAGCCAGATAGGAACACATTCTGACAGAGTGGAGAGAATAAAATTTATCAAAAGTAAATAGATAGCCAACTCAAGGACAAATGGATGATAATGCAAATGATGGTCCACGTACTGAAGGATCAAAACTTTAAATTGCATGCTGGTAAAAAGCAGACAACTTGTTAAATATGTGGGATCTAACGACTATCACTAGCAATATCGCATCACAGTGGTATAATCCTTTAGAGGGCGAGCCCTGACACAGCAGTAAAGTTGTGTCTTGGTGACTTGTTGGTCATGGGTTCAAATTCGGAAACAACCTTTTTGCATATACAAGGATAAGGCTGCGTACAAAATCTTCCCCCTTACTTGCGCAGAGCGTGGAGCCTCTGGGAAATGGGGTACGCAGTTTGTTTTTAGTTTTTTTAGTGGGATAATCCTTTGCTCTCATAATTATTTATTTGCACAACAATAGCAACTCATACTTCATCACACATGAAGTAGTTCCATGATCCATCACACCACCAAAAGTAGATGTACTTTAAGTTTTTTAAGAATTACCAGATATTAGTTGCTTAAAAATTCAGAATCCAGACTGATATGACTTCCTTTCTGTGCAGTGCCACATAAATTCATGTATATCAATACCTTACCTGGACAGCACAATGTCCACATTCAAGAGAAAAAAGCTATCATCTAATGCTCATTCATACATGAAGTTGCATAATGGATACATTTCCTTTCATTTGCATCCTCTTTATAAGAAAATATTTTTCAGCACTATCTGTAAACCTTTAATTAACTAAAAGTGGAGTGAAAATTGAGAAGCATAAGCACCTTGAGTAAGAACAGCCACTTTAACGGGTTTTCCGGTTCCCTTAGGCAGATTTACCTGTCAAGTAAGAGTGGACAAAAGATTCAGAATGAATTCATGCATCATAAAGTTTATAGCTCACGTTTTCAGTGTAACTGCATATACCAAAATCAAGCAAGTAGCAGGAGACTCACTGTTGCTCTTAATTGTTGATCGTTATATTTAGGGTCAATGTTGAGGCGGAAATGGGCTTCTACTGTTTCTACAAACTTGGTCTTAGCTGTTTCTTTAACCAAAGATATTGCTGTCTTCAAGTCATACTCTTTCTTACGCTCCCTCAATTGTTGAATTTCCAAGAACCTCTTAGATCTCGTCTGGTGAGGCAATGAAAGAACAATCAGCCTTGAAATAAAGGGTAAAAACATAACATCAAATATGAAAATTTCAACAACCCAAACAATCACCTCAATTTTGGAAGAAGTAAACAATTGGTTATCTTATAAAAATCATAGCATCACTGCTGGAAGACACCGATGATGTATATAAATGTGAAGGAGGCAAATCAAATGCTAAAAATATAATGAAAAACCAAGCAAAAAGCTTGAATAAAATGGTGGGACAAACACCAATATAAAAAAGGTCAATTGATAAAAGAAATTGGAGATAGCCTACCCTGTCCCTCTTGAGAGGCAATGCGGCCTTGCCTTTCTTAGGCTTGGTGGTGGGGACGGTGTTGGTGGCAGTGGGGCCATCAGCACCGTCGTCCTCCTCCGTGTCGTCGAAAGTTTCGGGCACTTGGACCTCTGCAGACAAAGCGGCGACGAGGGCATGGCAAGTCCTGGATTTGGGCTCTATGTGGAGGCATTTGGAGGGGTTCAAAAGGAGAGGATAGAGAGAGAAGGTGGTTCTAGAAATGGGCCTGTGAGAGAAGGAGCGAAGAGAGGGAGAGAGGTCTTGAGGGTGGACGAGCATGAGGGAGGGAGGTGCCGTACATGAAGCCATGGTTCACTGCTCTGTTCAGAGTCTCTGGAAGCAAAGCTTAGTTTAGTACTTAGCATACCTATCCGGATATAAAAATGAACGGGATAAGATGTGCCCTATCGTCTACTGAATGACGCGTGGATTTTATATTTTCATGGTAAAACTATTTCATAACATGCTCTCTCACTGGGGAAACGATGGAAGGAGAATATTTTTTTTTTCAAAATTATCAATGTGGATAAAATTTAAATTAATATTTAAATTATGTTATGAATTTTTTTATTAAAGTTATAAAATAATTTTTTATTTCAATTTTTATTTTTTTCACGTGATTTTTAAATGTCCTAAGAGAGTTTTTTTTAAGTGGTAAACTATTTACAATTTTAAAGTTGTAAATAGTTTTTCATTTTAATTATTTAATTAATGTATGTTTTTAAGTTTTATTTAATATTTTTTATATTGCTTTATCTAATATATTTAATCTTTTTACATTTTTATTAATATTAAGGATTATTATTTCTTTTGTGAATTAGAAAAATAATATACATATTTGTTTAACAAAAATGTTAAATAAAAATAATATACATATTTGTTTAACAAAAATGTTAAGATGATGTGCCAAAATGAGTTCTTTTGAATATGTGTTATTATCCTTGATTTATTGATGATTATTATCATCTTGTTCTAGCACCATAACATACAATTGGTTGTTGTTGTTGACTAACATTATCATTACTATGACCATCATTATGATTATTATTCTTATTATTATCATTTTTCTCCTAATTATCATAACCAATGTTATGCATTTGAGTAGGTAATGATTGACAATAACATCTTCATGAATCATCATTGTTAATTTTATGTTTGTTTTTAATTTGCATTATTTATTTTAAATTAATGTATTATGTTATTTTATTTTAACAATTATTTTGATTACTAAATTATTATTTATGGTTAATATTAAAATAATTGATAATATAAAATAAATTAATTTTACTGTACAAAATTATAAATTTAATTAATGATAATGGTAAAAATTAATTAAAAATTTTAAAATAAAAATAATATTATTTGATAAATTATAAGCTAATATTATTTG
>PYAF01005694.1:441874-461008 GCA_007407185.1 Glycine tomentella
TAAATTTTTTAAAAAAAAAAAAAAAAAAAACTCCACCTTAAATGTTATTAAATGTTTTTCATACATGTAAAATAGTTCATTTTGATTTTACTACTTAAATTACTATACATCCACTCAGATAAAAAAGTAATTTAGGTAGTAAAATAAAAATGAGTTATTTTATAGGTATGAAAAATATATTTAAACAAAAAAAAAAAGTTGATGTAGTTTTTAGCTTTGTAAAATGTAAAATTTGATTTATTTTAGTTGTTAATGTCAAATGAGTAATTGAGTATTGAGTACCGGTTGTAAAAATGGACTAAAGAGAATTGACATTATGCAAATTTTGAAACTAAAGTTGATGGTTTACAGAGGAATTATATAATAAATTATATTCGAAATTTGAACATAAATAAAAAAATGAAGGTTTGTTCATTTTTGTTTTGTTAAGCTCGTTATTGTTGGAAAGACGACAGTCATGAAGTCTGTTTTCAGAAACGTCCATGGCTTTGCCTACCATTGTGATATTATTGACATCACCAACGTTATTGTGTACGTAATATTGTAAAGGGTAAAGTAAATTTTTTATTTTGTTTCACGAAAACCATCTTGTAATTGATAAAAAGTTCTGATTAATGAATATTTATTTAGGGTCCTTATTTTTAATGTTTATTCTTGGTCAGATTAACTTATTGGGCCGCAAGAGGCCACAAAATGAAAGGCCCATAAGAAACTGAGCCTATACGGCTCGATTAACAACAGATGTAGAACAAGTTACTTTTCTTGGATGGATGATGAAAAAACAAAACGTTGGTGACTGAAGAAGGCGATTGAATCCCCAACCAAGAACACGACGATGAGTTCTATTGAAAATTAAAAATCGAAATAAATCCGTTAGGAAGTTGCTGAAGTGGGTCGGACCCAACGAAGCAGAGATGGAGGCTTTGCTGCAATTCGCACCGATGCATAGCTCCGTCGATGAGGGTTTCTGGCACCGATTGTCTTCTTTGAAGCTCAACAAGCTTGGCATTGACGATTCTCCGATTCCCTTATTCGGTTCGATCTTTAATTTCAATATAGCTATTCTTTCTTTGTTTTGTATTTTGCATTTTTTTTTCTTAAAATTTTTAGAATTGCTATGTGATGTGAATTATACGTTGGCTTCATTAATCTTAGAATGCTCTGGCTTGATTGCAGGTTTTTATGCACCGTGCTCTCACTCTCAAGTATCAAATCATTTAACTGTTTTAGCTGAGTCTTTGCCTTCTGAATTGAGTGAGGCATCATTAATCCCTGAACCGAGCGGCGGCAACCGGAACAGGTGTTCTGTTCCAGGGATACTTTACAACACTAATACTGTGGAAAGCTTCCATGCACTTGATAAGAATGACCTGTTGAAGAAAGAGGCAGCAAAGGTAGACAGAGACTATTCTATTCCATTGTTCATATAGACAGCACTGGAGAAGATAAATTGAATTGAAAAATTTTGATCTCACTTGATGTTGTTAAATTAGATATGGGATGACATTCTAACTGGAAAAGCTGTGGAGGAATGTTCAGTACTTTCAAGATTCCTGGTTATTTCTTTTGCTGACTTGAAAAAGTGGACTTTCAACTACTGGTTTGCTTTCCCGGCTCTCATGCTTGATCCTCCTGCCACTGTGGTTAATCTAAAGCCAGCTTCTCAGTGGTTCAGCACAGTAGAGGTGCTTAGAGTTTCATTATTCTCAACTCAACACATTTGTTTCATTATACCATTACTTTCTTCGATTTTAACATTATTTGTTTTGTAGAATGCCAGGCTGAATCACTCTCTGCAGCTTGTAACAAGTGGCGTAGCTCAAAATCAACAGCAGGTATAAATCTCTTAATTTCATTTCCTCAAACATCTGGAGCAATCTCATTAGTCCGTTCTGTTGTTTCCTTTTAACTTGGCTTGCGTTGCCTAATAATAAAGAATATGTGTCAGATATTCCGTTCTTTTTAGTCACTATAGATCCAAACTCACGTGCTACTGTTAGGCTTCTGATGGACTGGGAAGCTTGTCAGAGCAATGCACACAAGGTCTCTTACTTTACTTTAACTCTGGTTATAATAGCTAAAGGTTTAATTGAACTTTTCTGGTCGTTCTGGTTTAGACTTTGAGTCTTCGAGTGATTTTAGTCCCCCAAGTTTTTTTTAGCTAATCAAGCCCCTTGATTTTTAAAATTAAGCAAATTTAGTCTCTCCGTTGATTTTCTTCTATTTAAAAACCCCAAATTATTATTTTTATCCAAATAGTTGGTGATTTATGATGAATTTGAGATATGAAATGATTTTAAAGTTTAGAAGTAAGAAATTTAGTGGAAACTTGATAAACTTTGAGGAATTCTATAAGATGTGAGATTAGAGTTTGAAGAGGATTTTTTTTATAGATTTTTTATGTTTTGGTTGATAAGTTTTGAGTAAAAGATAATTTAATTGATTCTACTTGTAAAATTTTGAGTATAAAATGAGAATTTAAAGATTTTAGGAAGAATGAAATTGATGAGGGGACCAAATTTCCTTAATTTTAAGCTTGATTAGCTCGAAGAAAATTTGAGGGACCAAAATCACATACAGTGTAGACTAAAAGGATCAAGTGTAATTAATCCATAATTAAATGCAGTCCTTATGAAATTGCTTTTTGAATGTGAAACTATAGATGTCCTTTTATGAAATTTACCAGATTCTATTGGCAGATCCTTTTTGGATTTTATGACCCATGTCATCTACCAAATAATCCTGGATGGCCTCTTCGCAACTTCTTAGCACTTATTTCTGTGAGGTGGAATCTCAACTCTGTTCAATTTTTCTGCTACAGAGAGAACCGTGGTTTTGCAGATATGAGGTTGTCCCTTGTTGGTGAAGCACTGATAACAGTTCCACAAGGTAGAGCTGCATTAATTGTGTAACCACTAACCGCTTGTTGATATCTCTTTTAATTCGTTTATTGGGTTTCTAACTTGGAAAGAGTAATTATAGGGTGGAAAGACACTGTGCCTAGTGCGGTTGGATGGGAACTTAATAAGGGGAGAAAAGCTCCTAGGTGTATAAGCCTTGCACAGTCCATGGATCCAACCAGGTTTCTTGCCTGCTTTTTTTTCCCCCTCTTATCTCTCTTTCTTCCTCACCCTTTTGATCTTTCACTCCTGTAGTGCTACTTATTTGTCAGCTTTGCTATTCTTTTTTATTATCATTTTTTTCCAGGTTGGCCATATCTGCTGCAGATTTGAATTTAAAGCTGATGAGGTGGCGTGCTTTGCCTTCTTTAAACTTGAAGTCCTTATCTTCCATGAAGTGTCTTCTCCTCGGAGCTGGCACACTTGGATGCCAGGTTGCACGCATGCTTATGGTGAGTGTTCAGGGAATCCTATGGTTGTTTTTATCCTTCAATTTGTGATAACTGAAAAAATTATTGCTCGTGCAGGCATGGGGTGTTCGAAAAATTACTCTAGTTGACAATGGAAGGGTGGCCATGTCTAACCCATTGAGGCAGTCTCTTTATACTTTGGATGACTGTCTTAATGGTGGGGAATTTAAAGCTACAGCAGCAGTTGAAAGTCTTAAACGGATATTTCCAGCAGTGGTAAATCATCAATCCCTAAGACTTTATTTATGCTAAACTCGATAATCACATTTTTTACATAGCTGCATGCTTTTTGTTCTTTTTCAGGAAGCAGAAGGCATTGTTATGGCTATACCAATGCCTGGACATCCAGTACAAAGCCAGGAACAGGATAGTGTGCTTGATGATTGTAAACGTTTGCGTGATTTAATTGATGCTCATGATTCAGTTTTTTTATTGACTGATACAAGGGAAAGTCGATGGCTCCCAACACTTCTCTGTGCCAATACTAACAAGGTTGGGTCAGTTTATTCTCATAAATGCTACATATGTCACTAATTATATCACTGCTTAATAAGATTCACATTTTAAACTGAAGCATATGTTATGATTGTTATCCAATCTATAGTTTGATTGGGTATTTTTAACTAACATGCTTACACATTTATTATTATTGGTTATGCGCCATGGAGCTGGTCCTTCATCTGCTGATATGCCAGTAAATGATGCAAATGGAAAGCATAGATTGGGCTGTTATTTCTGCAATGATGTTGTTGCACCAACCGATGTAATTTCTGTGCTGCATTGTGTGTTATTTGAACTAATGTAACATAACTGATTCATATTGGCTTTCTGCTCTCTGCAGTCAACATCCAACCGCACTTTGGACCAGCAATGTACTGTGACCCGACCAGGGCTGGCTCCTATTGCTTCAGCCCTTGCAGTTGAACTTTTAGTAGGGATTTTGCATCATCCTCAAGGGTAACTCAGCGAACATTGATTTTATGTACAAGAATTTTGAGGCATTACAATAGAGAACCAAAGAAGAAATCCCATCTGCTTTGCTTTATTTATCCAGCATGGCAGCATGAAATTCAGATAATTGACTATTACCTTTTCAGGATATTTGCAGAAGGTGATCTTAACAACAGTGTCACTGGAGCTATTGAGCAACCTCTTGGTATTTTACCTCATCAGATTCGTGGTTCCCTTTCTCAATTTTCTCAAATGACCCTTATAGGTTACTCCTCCTCCAGCTGCACAGCCTGTAGTCATACAGTAAGTCTGGGGGCTAAGTAGTGTCTGTTATTTTGTAATGATTCTTCTGCTATTAGTTAGCTTTGTATGCTTCCCATTACCTGCAGCAGTGCTTTGGATGTTGTGCCTAGAACAACACCTGAGTATGATCCCTTGCTAACAAGATTTAGTTCATAACCTTAGTTTAACTAAATTTAATTGTTAAATTAGAAGAATAATTACTTAGACTGAGGCATTTTCTCAAATTTCTTCACTTAATATGGGGACCGATTAACATCAATCAGGTTCAATCAGTACAAAGTGGAAGAATATTTCTTTTATAGAGGAAATAGTGGAATAAGGAATTGGAAAAAAGGAATTAAGCAAATGGAGGGAAGCTTTGGGGCTGTAATTATCAAAATTACAACTTGCAATTATTGAAACAATTTTATGACTTTATATCTTTTGTGTATTTTAATTAACAAACACTCAATAAATAATCATTATGCTGGAAATTTAGGGACAAAAGTTGCATGGAGAACTGATCAAAGTTCTCATTACTAGTAGTGTGTGTACCGTCCTTTCATTTGCCTATCTTTATGCAGCAAAGTTTAATGGATATACACGAGGATCTGCTATTTGCCTCTCAGTTGGTCTTAGCCTGTTGAACATATCATTACCATTTTCTTTATCACATGATTTTAAAATTGCAATCATTCAGGTCGTATCAGAATATCGAAACCAAGGAATGAAGTTCATACTTCAAGCAATTAATCATCCTACCTACCTAGAGGATGTTGCTGGACTGACAGAGTTGATAAAATCGGCCACCTTGTTGTCATTGGATTGGGACATGGAGATAGACGAGGAGGAGGACTGTGTTGAAATTTAATAATCAGTCAGTTGTACATAAAACTAATCTGTGCAATTTATGATTTTTTTCCTTTAGTACCGTACCTTATCAAATGTACAAAACTAATTCCATGTGATTTATATTCTTTATCAATGTCAGCAATTCGAGTTTATTATGCATTTACTATACCTTTTTCCTCGCTGAGTAATTCGTCTCAAGCTAACAATACAGTAGGTAATTAACTCATGTTCTGCATAATTTAATCAGAGAAGGCAACTCAGATGTTTCAGTAACCGTTATGATTTATCTTTCTTGATACCAGTTCTTTTGCTGTTAAGGGTGGAGGCTAAGCACTGAATTCATATTTATATTATATTATATTTTTTTGTTTGTATTGACAAATGACAATGTCCTAAACCTAAAACAAAACGTAATAAGGAAAAAGGATGCCTGCAAAGTATATACACAACCTGGACTGTTCAGAAAAAGTTGTGATGAGATTAGTGTGTTGCCAAATGGTTTGCATGGACATGAATACGCTTTTTTAAATTATTGGAATTGCTTTGAATACAAATTTGTACAAGAGAAATATTATTTAACATCATTTTGATTAATATACCGTTTACTGTTAATATACTGTTAATCATTAACGAAACTAAAATTCATGAAACTTGTTAAATTAGGTAGGTTATATTCCCTCCCGGTTTAGTGTTCTGTTCTTCCAATTTAGGGGTTTTGTAATTAACCGTTTGGGCTGGGTTATTCTGTGCAATCAAATTGATTTGGGGTGGCAAAATATTATGAAAGAGTATATTGATTACACATTTGGGAAACCAGTTCATTACGTTTACAGACGACAAGCTCAGTAGGACATATCACGCACGAAAATAATGTGGTGGTCAACTTGTCACTGATTTTATCACGAATCTAAGCACAACAGTATTATGGCAATAACTGTATATCTTAATTTAACAACACTATGCAAGAAACCATCACAAAGTTGAGTAACAATATTCTTTTTCACCAACACTTTCATTAATCAAATATTCAAATCAAACTATTTTCTTTGACGCGAGGAAGTTCAAAGAACCTAGGTTGCCCCATTCATATCAGGCCATGTTCAATTTTTGGCGAGAGCTTATAATGATATTTACAGGAGTCTTACCAATGAAAGATCGCCAACAAGAATAGAATCCAAGAAACCCCACTATAATATAATTGTATTTATTTTCCTTAAATTAATAATTACCACAATAATTATTGAAAACAGGATTTGAAGAAACTAGTCCTTGCCCTTTCTTTTGGGAGGACCAGGAAGAGGAGTGCCGTCTAAGAAATATTTGATCAAAGTTAGGGCTCTGGCTGGTTGGTAACTTGGCACTTGATGCCCTGCTTCCCTCACCGTAGCTAATGTTAGGCCTCCCTTGTATACTTCTACATAGCCACCAACCTGTGTCACACCAAATGTTTATTATGCTACAAATCATGATTAAAGATGTTAAAGCAGCTACCACACTTCATGATTATTCTTTCAATTCAATGTCTGATATGAATCATCAGCTATAATTCATTTACAACTATTAGCTATAGTATAGATATTCCGGGTGTAAGTAACTGTATTTAAATTACCTCTCCATAGGAAAACCAAGGGTGCCAAACAGTTCTAATGGGAAGGTTCATCTTCTTAACTGAATACTTGGTTGATGTAATAGGCACCCTTCCATCTGTGTCACCACTGTACCAAACAATAGATAGATAATCAGAATTTGTGAATACATACATCTACAAAAGTTAAGGATGTATTTGGCTGGAGCAGTAATTGGAAAGACACCGAAAAAATAATTGTTAAAAAGACATAGGAAAAGGATAAGTTAATTGCAAGTTTTAACAAACACTACTATATGAAAGGTGAATGAAGAATTTACCTGAAAATCCAAACCCTGAGGCTGTTGTCGAGGAATTCATGTAAAAGTGGAAGAACTGTTGAAGCTTGATCAACCCACTTTGTTATGACATCACTGCAGGGTTCCCAGTCATGTTTGAGGTTGGTTACATTGGCATGGAGAGCCTCTTGAACATCTTTTCTATTAAGATATGCGTACACATAATTCTCACTACAGGGATCAGTCACAATCTGCAAAACAAATAAACATGGCTTCAGTTCTAGTGAAGTTCATGCTTCATGCAATGTTGAGTTTTCTAAAATCTATTAGGCCAGCCAAATATTTGAAGCCTACTGAGTTCCTTTTGGGCAGGGCTGTGAGATTTGCATTCTTGCATAGTGGAGCATAAATATTGTATAAATCAATGTATTCAATATCCTCCCCAACTTCATCTCCGGCTGCATCGCACACACTTTCCTGAATCTTTGATGATGATGAATCACAAGCTTTGTTGAGATAAGCTGCTTTGTCTGAGATGATTGCATGGCTGGCAAGATAATCATACAGTCCGTCCGAGTCAGTTTCCTCGTTGATCACTGCATTCCCAATCTGCACAATGTATATAATATATTCTTATATGTTTGTTACCTTTGTTCTATTCTTGTAATAAATTGCTCATCAAACTATAATAAGAATCTCAATCCTTTATCATTTGACTCTTCTTTTTTTAATAAACTCAGGAAAAGTTGTTAAACACTCCTTTCTTGTGTGAATTTATTTCTTACCAAAGTTATTTTTTCGGGGTACCCAGAGTTCTTTTGCATTTATAACATCTATTTAATTATTTATAGTATAAACAAATAATTGATAAGAATATAATAATTCATACTAACTTATGGCTACCTCAGGAACTCCACTTGCTCTTGAATTTTTTTTTTTTCTCATTTTGTTAATTTTAAAATCTACTTATCTCCCTAACTTTGTAGCGTTTAAATGCTTGGTTGTTGTAGAGCATATGGCATCGGTGAATATTTTGAAATGCATACCATATAAAAGAAACTTAGTTGATTAGGATTTAGAAGCACCAAATAATAGTATTTCATTTTTCAACAAATGCTATGGTGACATAGTGACCAATCTACAATGTGTCACCACCCTGTACACCCATACTGGGACGGGCCTAAAGGGGCCACTAACCACGTGGGGTCCAGTCCAATAAATAAAAAACCTTTACATCTGAAGAATCACGACCCTAGTGACATATCATTATCACAAAAAACTAGAATGTTATCATCTCATCAAAGACCAAGGACTAGAATTCCACGATCTAAATTTAATAAACCAATCACGAGCCATAAATTAACTACATTTTGGACCCACCCAAGGAGAAGTGGGTTGGTTCAGACCCAAATAGGCCTGTGAGCCTAACTCTGATCTGAAATTCAAGCTTAATTTCTTCTCCATCATGAAAGTAACAGGAATTTAGAAAAAATCCTATTCTAGAGCTAATTAACACATGGGCCGATAACAATTGCAAATTAAGAAGGAGGTGGGCACATACCAAGATTCCTTTGAGATTGATGATTTTCTTATTTGCCTTTTTGTTATGATAGAGAATGGTATGTGCAAGTTGAGGCACATAATGCCCAGCATAGCTTTCCCCGGCAATATAGAAATCTCTGTCCTTATATTCTGGATATCTCTCCAACCAATTCACCAAGAATAAATAATTGTCTGCAGCTGTTTTCTTATCTCCATTGGTATCATAATCTTTTGATTTGTTTGAATAGGAAAATCCTACTCCAGCAGGTGACTCCAGGAATAAAACATTTGCAACTTCAAAATCCAATTAAGCCATAAGTGAGATACTTGAAACGATTACTTTATGTTATAGTAAAATCCGAAATGGGGAATTTTCATTTTGGTATATATACCTTTGTTCCAAGAAAACATATTTCTGTGTAGTGTTTTGCCATCACTGTTTACTCGAAAAGGTCCAAGTTCTTGCATTGCTCCATAGCCAAGAGATGAACATCCAGGACCTGAAATGTTAAATGATAATCTATTAATCACAATTATATACAATTACGTTAATTTATTTGTTTTTCTTGACATTATTATATTCAGATTTGTACACACAAAAACATGGCGTTACCTACCATCTAAACAAGCACGAGGCTCGCAAGTTGACAAAACATAGTTTGTTGATTATAATGACTCTGAGCCATATATATACAATAATTTAATTTGTATGCACTATGGGTTTTAAAGAAAATAAATTACAGTATACTATACTTAAAAATGGAAAATGGTCATTTAAAATTTCATATTAAAGACAGAATTTGACCACAAAACTTGTATTCGCAATTAAATAATTTTTTTCCATAGAACAAGCAAAGATTTTACTAGCTAGTTAAGTTAGTTGACACTTAACACTTTCCTAAAGCCAATAAATATTAATATTTCATTAAAAAAAATATCATTGAAGGCGTATTTATTTATAAATAGCTTTCACATGTTCTTCGTTACTAGTACTTTTTTAAGGACGGTTAAAATACAATAAATGCAAAAATCGTCTAGATGCTTGAATTATGGGATTTGAACACCTGCTATCACGGAAGCCACTGGTTTATGATCAGCCGAAAAAACTAAGAACCATTCTCTGACATAAATTAGTAAATAGAATAACTATGACAGCTCATGTCTCTCTCCCGATGTGTATAAATAACTGTTCATTAACAATAATTTCAGGTCGGTGCATTAATTTAAGCAGTTTAATTAAATTAGTGTACAGGATACAACAATCCATCTAATTATAAACAACATGCAAGTCGTGTAAATCATTAATTATGATTCAAAGTGACAAGAATATTGAATTTTTCTTAAATAAAATTTCGAATTTGAGTTTTTTTTAATGAGTTCACTTGATCTAAAATGGACTCAAATTAACTCCAAAATAATGAAGCTTCAACTAAAAAAATATGTGTGGTTATAAGCATTGCTGGCTCATTTGGAGCAATTATCATTTATCTTAATTGACACATCACTTTCAATAAAATCAATAATTTGTTGACAAGAGAAACAGAGACAGTTCTCGTTGCGAAGGAAAAAAGAGAAACGTCTCTATAGGATGTATTTAGCAAGCAATTAAGGCCAGATTCTGGTGGATTTTGTGTGGCATATTTTGGTTTATATGTAAAGTGATGTGTCCCTTAAAATAGGATGAACTGGAGGCAAAGAAACATTTACATCTGCATGCGTGTGGACACACACATTCTTAAACGAAAGTGTGTAACTAACAGCAAAGCTTTCAAATTCAAATTAACAAACTACAAATTAACATAGCTTTCATATATGTTTGAGTGCGTACGTAACACTTCATGATGCATTAATTTCATGGGTTTGACCTGGCCAAGTTTCCTATTGAAAATAACAAAGAATTAGATCCAAGATTGTTGGTAATTTACCTCCATTGAGCCAGAGAAGAAGTGGGAGTGTTTGTTTAGAACGTTGAGCTTCAACAAAGTAATAATAGAAGGCACGACCAGCCACTTTATCCACAGTGACATACCCTCCATACTGAGAAAAACTCACAGGGGGTTGTCCTGGAAGACTCTCAATTCTATCTTTCTCTTTGAGACCCTCTTGAGAGTGAACAATGCCATCATAAACAAGCTCCTCTACCTCAAACTCACTCCTATCAATTTGTGAATTTCCTCTGAACTTGGTGGACTTGTGCAGTTTGTTAAGAGCTTGAACTTGTCTATTTCCATATATTTCAGCCACAAAGAGTGAAAGAATGAGAAGGGATAGAAGAACACAAGTACTACTTTCTTTGCCCATTGTGTCTTTCTGTTGAGAAGCTCACAGAAAGAGTGGCAAATATATATAGGAAATGTGAGAACAGAATTGAGAGTGGTATGGCCTATGGGGCTTATGGGGGTATATAATAAGCCAACTATCTAGCTGTTTTGTATCACCATGGCCATGACAATATCATATTATAGAAAGGAGAATAACTGTTATGGATTTTTGAAGTTGCTACAACCAAGAAGGTGTAACATTGAGCAGTCCAAAATTGATATGATAAGGGTGTGGGCCAATTTTAGTGGCCAATTGTGTTAGGTCACATGAGTGAATTTTAGGGGTACAATTTTTTTATTAATAAATAACACAAGAAAGCTAGCTGGAGAATGAAATTGTATAACTAAGACCATAATTGCCCGCATAACGGATTTAAGAGTTAAATAACTAATGTCATGTCGGAATAAAAACTTTTATATCATTCACCAATTATAAATTATTATTGATATAATTTTAAGATGATTATTATAAAAATCAATAAATTTATCATATAATTTATGATTGAATAATAGTATAAAATTGCCTTATATTATTGTGTATAACATATTTTCTCATATTTTAATACTGAGAAATAACTTTTTAATATTGAAAGTTTTTTTTAATGGTTCCCTTAAGGCTTAATATGGGTTTTGGGGAGGAGAATAATTGGTTTTTTGCAAAGAGAATGTCAAAAAGGAAACTCAAGAGACAAAAGGAAGAATCCATGTAGGAAGAAATTAAAATGCGGTAAACATTTTTCCCGTAGCTAATGATAACTATTCAATTTCCGAATCACTTTGTTTATTAAATTCAGGGTTAGGATAATCATTGTGCGCATTTTTTGACTTTTTTAATCGTGTCATTCCAATGAGTCTGCTTTTTCAATACTAATTTGCTTGACATGATTTGTGTAAACTACGGACACAGCTAATAGAAACGACATTGAAAGGTGGGAGAAGAAGGACGAAGGAAGATTCACATTGCTGAATCATTAGTGATGCACATGCAAAATGAGCCCCATCAGCGGTTCCAAACACACACAAAAGTCAACATTTAGCTTGTTAATTGTGATGGATGAATTTCTGATATCTTAACTCCTTCTTTAGTTCAATTTAGCATGACAAGCAAATTTTAGCACTAGATGTTTAAACCCCAGTGCCGTGTGGCATCTTTACACATAAAAGTTTGCACCAAAAACATTTCTATCAAATTTCACCAAAACAAAGAACTAAATTTATTGGAGGAAATGTATGGATTCAGAGATTGGAATTAAGGACATTTGGGATTTGAATATAATGTAATACTTCAGGATAATTTATGTGACCCTTAAAAAAAACGGACGATTTAAGTATGTTTTCATTTGTAAGTATCATCAATTCTTGGAATGAAAACAGTAGGTGAGTGATTCCTTTCGGATTCATTTTCTTTGTAAACTTCTCAAATGACTTTTAACAAAATTTGGAATACAAACAAAAATGTGAGATTCCTTCTTATTTATGTAAGTATTAATATTTAACATGTGCATTGTATTAGATAAATATTTGTTTTTATAAAAATAAATTTATAATAAATAAATAATTCTAAATATAAATATAAATTATATTTTAGATTTATAATGAATGATTTAAATTATAATGTAAATGGTAATGTGAGATACTTGAAAGAGAAACTTTTTGTTAGTTAGAGTAATTTGTAAAATGTAAAAATCTAATGAAAAGAAGAAAGAACATATTTAAAATATTTAATTAAGAAGATTGAGAAAATATGTCTCTCTCTAAGTTATGTTTATAATTTATAATGTAAGAATATTTTTTGTGTACAATAATAATACTAAATTAAACCAAAAACTTCATATAAATTACCCAAACTTCTCACCACGATGAAGGGTGACATAGAAAGCATATGAAATTCTATATTTCTCTAATTTATATGAAGAGTTATATTATTGATATAATACATTTTACTCTATTTTTTTTTTCTGTCGTTCTTCATAACATCAATCATTTTTTCTTTAAAAAAACATCATTCATTTTGTCATATAATTATACAAATGTATAGTACATACAAATACAATTTTTGTTGTATTTAAACCCAGTAGGTGGTTTCTTTTCCAACATCCATGATCCTCCAAAACATTGCTGGATAAGGTACTCCTGCATTTGTTTGTGGCTTGAACCTGCATTTTCTGAATTTCATGTCTTTGTTTGGTCTAAAAACTCTTTCGAGTAGAACAATGCAACGAAACCATAAAAAGTCTTTTATTACGCGGGATTTGTTTCTAATAAAGTACTCTATCTTAAAAATTTGGTCCCAAAATTGCTCCAGAAAAAGTTTACTGCTGCATTATAAAAAAAATCATTAATTTCAAGCTTGTGCTGTAAGCTTCAATAGGGGAAGAAAAAAGAGTATGAAATAATTATGAGCAATCAAAAGGAACAATCAGTATCAACTGCCACATTGGATACTTTAGAGTGTTCTTTTCATTATTTAGTGTATTAAGAAATATTCCACCATAGTAGCATACTTAACCAAGACTTATTATATAAATTTAAAATCTATAGACTAAAAATTATAATAAAATCTAATTATAAATTATCTTTGAATTATTTTAAAATAATCATTTTAAAAATCAATAAATTTATCATACATAATGAATTATGACTAAAGTGAATAAATTTTTTTCTCTTATTATATAATGAGATAAAGACATAGCACATTCTTTCCCAAAAATAGGGGCCTCGTATTGTTTGAATGTACTAGCTAATTTAGCTTGTAAAAAAAAGAAATCATTTAATGATAAAGAGTCGAAATTAAATTGTCACCCGTCTCGTTATTTGAAATGTAAAAATCTAATCAAATCCCAAACACTAATCTCTTGAATTCAATAGGAATTTGCAAATCATTGTTGTAAGATACAAGGAAAGAAAAGGTGTCGTATTATGTGTACGTGGGTTCCATTGTTTTTGTATGTATATCAAAATCAAGGAGACATTCTTGTCACAACAAGCATCAGTGCTCTAAACTGGAGAAAAGGTAAACTTGTATTTGTCCATATTGAGCGCGAGTCACGGTTCTCACTACCTAAACAAGCATTAACACAACTTTTAATTGTTGGGACCCAAGCAAAGCTTAACCTGTTCCTTACAAATTCTTTAAGCGTTTTGCGTTTTTAAAAAAATAAGCAGATTCCACACGGAGTAGTTTGAGTTAGCTTTACAGCCCTTCCAGCACGATTAGTTAGCCGTGTTAGAAAAATATTCAGAAAATATTTTCCCCCGTACATATTTGACCAAATATAGCCAATTAAATAATCAACTTCACTTTTAGAAAAATAAAAATCAACTTTCCAGTTAAATTTTGGTCAAACCGTCAAAGCACTTGAACCTTTTGGGTCCTAAAAGTACTTTTTTTTTTTTTTTTTATCGAAGTCAAGAAAGCAGAATGGCTTATGGTGTGTTGGATTTCTTATTCTGATCCGTTTTTAACCCTTCTCATTGATTACAGTTTAGTTTTGGGTCTGTTAGTCTCTAGTGCCTTTCTCTCTCACCTGGGCTTCTGATCTTTCTTCGGCATTTCCATGTAAAAAACACCCGGTGAGAGGGTTCGGTTCACTACTGAACCAAACACGCTAGAAGTAGTCCAAATTAGCTTTTTACCCCTTCCAGTCTAGCACGTATAGTTAACCATGTTTTATTCACCTTAATGAACCACATGCCGTAATTTTCTACCTCAAGGGATACAAATACTTTTGTAACTTGTATGGATGGAAACAATTTGTTGTACGACAGTTATTAAGTGTTATGAAAAATTATTATTTTTATAAAAAAATGTTGATATGTCATAATATATTTAAGATATCTAAATGAAATATTAACAAACTTTGTATATATAATGGTTTGAGTTTAATGATTATGTATTGTAAGTGTAAAAACTTATACACTCTCTATTAATAAAAAAATTATTGCTAGTATAACTTTCAAGAAAATCCTTTACATCGTGAATGCATAAACTATTCTCATGGATTGATTTTATTCTTATCCTCTGAAAGCAAATGGTCAATGAATAGTATAATATTTTAGGTAGTGTTTTATTTTAAGCTATATAATCAGGAATAGTATTTTTGAAAATATGATTATAAAATGTTATTTTAGTATAAACTAAAAAATATCTATTTGGTTAAAGTTTAATTTTTACAACTCACGAGAATGTTTTCCAAAACTAGAGTGAGCTCTCAATCCTCATAAATCTTTGGTTTTATAGAGGATCTGGCTAGGGGTAGGAGCATTGAGTATCGTGACATTTCAAGTTTTTTGTAATTTAAGAAACTAGCTCCAGAAGTTATCATCATGTTTATCTTTTGATTTTAACAAATGTTCCCAGCATTTAGAGATAGGTACCTCCAAGGTCACATTTACACATTTCATGCCATTCGGTGGAAGAAAATTCAGGCAAGATTGATTTCTCCAAAGTCATAATAAGGGTTGAAAACATTGATATAACTTATAAGAATTCAATGTTCTAATCCTATTCCTATGATGCCTACCGTTTATTTTATGTGAGAGAAAGTGCTGATGAGTAAAGAGCTACAGTTGCTAAAAGAGCCAACCCACTTTAATCTGTTTCCCCAATCCAGTACTATTGCCTATATACTGATTTAACCACGACGAGATATGTGATTTAAAACTTGTCGTCTACTTTCAGGAAATGTTGAAATGAGTGTCACCCTCTACGTGTCACACTAACACATTCACATTCTTTCCAAAACCATCTCAGTCTACTTACTACCGCAATCCTACGCTCTCACCTAATGGAATATAAGGAGTTTAGATGTATGCACATTTAGAGATTGTTTCCATGATTTCAACCTGTCATCTCTGGGAAGTGCCTTATTGTTGCACCAAGAGTCTAAGACTCAACCTCTCCAAAGGGAATTGTTTATAAAAAAAATGTTAGTTAATTCAAAGTTTAACAATGTCCAGCCATAAAACTTCAACCCAAGGAAGGAGGATTAGAATAAACCATGGCACGAAATCCAGTTGGAAGTTTATTAATGCAATTCCACAGCTAATGCTAGACAGAAACGTATTATAATAGAATTCAAGCTTGAGGTAATGAAAACGCCATTTGCATGTTACAACCGCAATCCATTCATCCAGACAAAATCACGGGCAAAACAATACATTAATCAGTCAATTTGTCTGATTTCTTCAAGATTTTAATAATATCAATCATCTCTACATGCTAACTTCATTACTCTAATTTATGAGAATAAAAAGAAATTACAAACAACACATTGATGGTGGTAACTTGTCCCAGTGGTACAGATGACAAGAGCAACCACTTAAATGACTATGATGCACATCAAAGTTTGTGAAGAGGATAAATACTACCTTCATCAGTGCTTCAATGTAAGTCAGATCTATAAAACATCAGTTGTTAATTGGTATGCAGGTATACTGTCTATCTCTGTGTCATTTATCTTTTTACAAACATATATATAGTGAGAATCTGGATCTTCCAGAACGAAATCTGCTGAAAGTAAGCCCTTTTCAGTAAGAGGGATGGGCTCCAAGTATGATTTTCTTGATGGTGTACTACTCTCGGGCTTTTGAAATCCTGGTCTTGCTGCAAGGATTTAGAGAATGTATGCATGATAAGAACACTGAATTAAAGCCCCAAAACTATTCGGAAATTATAATTCTTATTGTTTCTTTATATAAATTCATGAAAGCATAATTCTCTTACAAAAGAATCACAATAATCATAATTAAGAAACGAAAATATGAAACAAATTGATTGTGCTATTTATAAATCACTTAACTTTCAAGTGAATTCATGTTTAATTGGGTGAAACATTGCTTAAATTATTATATATTTATATACCCTCAATTTTCATTAATTCTTTCCATGTTCCATTCAATTAATTCTCCTTGTTAAATATCATTCCCAACTAGCAGAATAAGGAAATCTTAATTAGTTTTTGGTAAGGATACCTGCAAGAAAAGCATAGTATCAACTCTCTAGCATTCAAGATTTAACATAACAGAATAAACAATGGGAATAAACAATGACGACAACAACAATAATAAGGCAGACGAAATAACAATACTGGAAACCGTGTTTTCCAACTGTCAAAGGAAATATTGATACCAACCACAAAGATCTTCTATCTAGCTAAAAATATGTAATTTTCAGCTAGCTTTACTCATTATCCAAATAAGATCAGAATCAAAAGAAATCTTCTTCTAATCCTCATTTGGCATACATTATCCAATATGAAGAACAAAAACAAGTGATGAAGAAAAAGGCTTTTTTTCCAGTTCCTGTAAAGATGAAACGGGTGAAATCTTACGGATATTATACAGCGTAATTTTCCAATTGAACATCGGTCTGTTTATATGAGGCATCCTTACTGTTGGATCGCCATATGTAATCTGAAACAAGTGACAATTTAGTAATTAATTATACTCTCAAAACTTGCAAAACTGATTTAGCACACTGATACGAAGAAAGCCTTATCCATGTAATACATAAGATTACCAAAATATAGGTCCCTCCAGGTTTTAGTAGTCTGCAAAGTAAGAAAATAGGCATAATTAGTGAGAATTTTGAAATGAAGTGTGTGACTATTAAAAACTTCTGTTCAAATCTGAAGAAATTTATTCTCATTAAAGTCTATACAACCTGCAAACTTCGAGAAGCATCTGAGCAGCACTAATTGGAGCATCAGTACCACACTGAAGTACATAAAAGCAAATTTGAGGATTAGAGCATGCAGAGAAAAAAAATGGGATAAATTATGAGAACAATCAGTGAAGCAACGTACCATCAATGAATCGAGAGTTCCTAGATCAAGCATCAACAAAGCATGGGTGCAAAAGTAGCATCAGTATATGAATTATGAAGCATATATTCATTCTAGATTCCAATAATTTAGAGAAAAGTTTGTATTGAAGAGAGTAAGTGATACCTTTATCAATAACACCATCAAAAGATTCATCTGGAAACAAGCTCATATCTCTGACATTCATCTGCATGTCTATTGAGATTCATGAGATGAGGAGTTTAGTTAAAAGGTAAGAGATTATACAAATAAAGAAAACAGTCTTATGAATGAATTAGATACATTTTAGCTGTGGGATGTACTCTCATATTTTCTTCTCATCATGTCAATTGCAATTGAAGAAATATCAAATATTGACGATGTCCTCGTAACCATCTTGGACCATATCCTCTGACATAACTGTAAAATACAACAGTATCTTCCATTTAGTTTAGAGAAAATGATTAAGAAACCCTAAATAAAAGAAGGGAGAGAAGGGGAGTTGTAGTACCAACCAGCATTGCCGCAACCAACCATGAGAAAATCCTTGAAGAAAGAGGGATGAAATTGCGAACAAAAGGCCTGAGAGCAGAGTAACGCTGGTACCAATCGAAGGAACCACCCTCTTGGATGTAGCGCGCGTCCCAATACACAGCCTCGCCGTAGTTGTAAGTGTTGCAGCTTGACACGTCCCTAAACATCTTTTCAATCTTATCTTATCACAGTGATTAATCGGTTATGGTGGTTGTTGGTTCGAGTGAAACACGGCGGCGACTCACAACACCAGATTTTTTTATTTTTTATTTTATTTGTATATAAATATAAATGTGAGAACTCATCACTCATCAGAAAGTGTGAAATTCACTCCTCCCCCTTTTGCGTGGGCTTCGGCTTCCGTTTTGCGTGTAGGCCTTCGGTTCTAGATACAAATCCTTATCCACCATTCATTCCTGGGTTTAACTTCTTACACCCAGCAATATTCTGATACACCCAACACTTTTGTTGAAAACCCAATATTACCCTTGTATGTTTTGCTTTACTTTCCCTTCTCATTCATTATTTGGACATACACCAGCTGAACCTTCTTCCTCCTCGTCATCTTCTTTCGTCTCTGATGTGTTTGTTGCTTCTGGTTTCTTGGTTCTAGCTT